>JBBPNX010000164.1:0-33984 GCA_038091155.1 Harrya chromipes
CTGCGCAATTCAGCGTACTTCTAAGACTCCACCCGGTGTGAGACTTCTCCCTAACGGTCGAAGACCCTCAGCATCGCGGATCAAGGCCCTCTTCCTAACGGACGTCGCTGCCTTCGGATCCAGTTCTTGATTCCTAGCTCAAAGGCGTGGGTGAGACATCGCCGCCTAAGAGTTAGCTGGTATAGAGTCTAGTGATTGTACGCTCTCGCGTAACAGGATGAAAGGAGGTCGGTTAGAATATCTCGTTCACTGGCTCGGATGGGACGAAACCGACAGGACGTGGGAACCAGTTGAGAATGTACAGAATTCTCCCGAATTAGTTAAAGCTTTCCACGCCTCTAACCCCTCGGCTCCACGAAAACTCCGCGGACTCTCCGTCACGGACTTCAATTCTTTATTCTCTCCTTATGAAAATCTTACCGAAACTCAATATTCGGGTACTCGTCTGGAATACGAGTCCTAAAGAGGGGGTAGTGTTACGATTTTCAAACTTTTTACCTAACTTAACCCTTAAAACTTAAACCTTATCCTACACTAGGGTTAGGGTTCTCCTTTTAAATACTGGCCTAGACTTAGCCAGATCGTTCTAGATACCGGTTACCTTTCCTTCCCGATTAACCGGATCGTTCCCACACTACGTCATAGATAACACCTCATTGTTCACACGTGCTGATAAGCACCCTTTACGCCATTGGATGGCTATCCTTGCTATCTCATTAGTCATGCTTAGTCATAGGTAGCACAACAGTATAAGTACCTGCCTGTACTCTCTGTCTTTCCTCAGTCGTATTCATTTGGTTCTAGGGTTATCCCAACCGAACGTCAAGGACTAAACCCTCTTATTCTCTTCCCCCCTCTCTTCTGTTTGTGCGGGTATTGCGTGACCCCTGAAGCATAGTGTTTTAGTTGTTTTGACTCTTCGGTCATAACAATTGCCAGCTCCCCATGCGTTCAACTTGAACTTCAAGGGACCTGTCTGCCGCATCATGGTGGGTGCTGGTCCAATTGCCAGCTCCCCATGCATGTCGTGCACTGCTCCGAGTTCGTTGCCTCGTTGTGGTGGATGCTGGTCCATTCCCAGCTCCCTGCATGTCGTGCACTGCTCCAAGTCCATTACCGTGTCCGAGCCATGAGGGTGGGTCACTGGGAAATTCTCACTCGACATACTGTATCATATCCTACGAATCTCTGTAGATGATGGAATATTGTCTGCCAATGTAATCAATAGCGCCAAAACAGCTCCGAGTCAGACGGGTATCTCGTTAGGGGCGCACCAGCCTTGCCCACGATTGCAAAGATAGCCCTGGAAAGTTCCCGGATGAACTTGTGTGCATCTTCCTTTAGCTCGGAATGTAGAAGGCATCAAAAAATTGCCTTGAGACTCATCTGACAAAGACGGCAACGCTCGTGAGTCGTTGCTCCGTCTGACTGGGAGATGGTGATTCAACTTTGTCAAGCTTGGACTCCGTCATGGTTCGAGAGTTGAAGCGTTGATGGATCATCTGGAAAGGAAAACATGTCGCATTTCGAAACAAGTACACACTATATTACGAAAAAGTCTTCCTCCGGATCCGCATTCGAAAATTTACAAAGTATAACCCACGGATTCAAGTAGCCTGACAAGTCCGGTGCGAGCACGCTGACTCTCTTCTGGACTAAGTTCAAGTGAGGAAGAAAGGATGTCTGTGAAAAAATTGTAGATCCTCGATTGGTCTCGTTCAACTGCACCCCGCCTCGAAGGGCACGCCACCTCCTGGTCCCACTGGCTCTCTTGTAGAAAGTCGGACCGTAATGATACAGCGGTCTGAAGTAGTATTGGCATACTTTATTAGTTATGTGTGAGTACTTACCGACGCGAGGACGTAAGAGACAATGGACAGCGCGGTATCCCCTTGCGCTTGTAATGGCCGCCAGGCCCAGATTCCGGATCCTCCGTCTCTCCTGTAAGACTCTTTAAGGTCGAAGTAACCAGGAGAGCGGGTATCCCTGAGCGCGGAGTATAGTAAGGCCCATACATGGGCATTTTCAAACCATTCTAGCTAGAGATCGGTTTAATGATAATATGAAAGTCACCATGTACTTTCACTTACTTGGTCGTAATCATTGTGCCACATCTTATAGCCCTGCATGTGGTCCCACGTCAAGTACCACGCAACAATACCTCTCTGCATGCTGTTGAACAGCGTGCCAGGGGGTCCTGGGAGATGCGGCATCAATCCCGAGTGGTTTGGTCCCGAGGTCAGAAGATAGATGGTCGACTGGAGGGTATGGTTGTGGAAAGTTTTCTCGGCTAGCATAACCTATGTAGAGCGTACATAGGTTGGTGATGCTCTACGAGAAAGAAAGACGGACACTCACCGTTGAATGAAGTTTTGTTCGAAATCGATCCACGGCCATCGAGGTGCGAACACGTCCACCATCAAAGCTCACCATTTCTGAGGATCAATCAAAAATGAAAGCAGTGAAAATACTCAGATCTAGAGATGCTTACCATTTTCTTCTGGCGTCCAGAATGGGCTTGATTCTTCACATTGTTGCTTTGCGAGAATGACAGCCTGGTGAACCAATGTATAACGATGAACTCGGGGGACGTGAAGCACAGTCGCAGAAAATAAATGGTTGTAGGCGTAATATAAGACTTTTTTCCAGTTGCTTGGAAGAGCCGGGAAACCTAGTCCTGCAAATCGTGTTACTTCACTGATCAGCGAACAAGACAAAACCAGGCTTACTGTCAGCAAGTTGATTACACGCCTCTTGATCGATAAGGATCGTCGACGAAGGGCTTATTCCTAGCTGTACGTCCACATGATTGGATGGGGGCGGCGAGGGAGGCGGCGAGGGAGGGCGAAGGTTTATGAATGTGGGATTGGGATGGTAAATAGTTACATGACCAGATTGTGAGTCTTGTGACAAAGGGAGAATCGAAGCCTCCTGGGGTTGAAGTTGCTCAGGTTGGAAATGACGAGAATCTGGAAATGTTCGAGTTTATCAATATCAAACTACGGACCGAAAAATCATTGGATGTACCACCAGCCGTAGCAGGCAGCGAGGGAGAAGAGGCATGGATAATGAACAAATTGAACAGCTCTTGAAACTGCATCTCGCCCGCATTGGCCGCTGCGCTTCGATGAACTTGAGAATCGGAGGGGTTTTTTGCCATGGTGGTGGCCTGACGAGAAGGTGAGAAAGAAGGGGGCTTATAACCCTGGGACTTACTGGTAGGCGAGGCCGGGTTACCAGACGTTATGCGCCACATGTTGTGATTGAGAAAAGCTGGGTGGGGTGTCTATTACCTCTAAAACCCCGTATTCAGGTTACAGATTAGTGTCCATTTGGACCAGAATAAATGCAGAAGAAGATTGGAGTTAACTATAATCATATCGCACAAAGGAAGGTGAGAAAATCAGCGACTTACCAGCGGAAGGTCGATCATAGGGGTTCGCGAACTTGAACCGAGAAGCGAGCGGGTGCATGCAGGACCATGACTCATCGAGGTTTGTGCCCTGCCGTCCACCAGTGGACATCAACTTGAGGTCGCGGCAATCAAACAAACCTTCGATAGCCTGAGGCAAGGACTGGGACTCAGAGTTTATAAGAAAAGTTCTGTCGGTGAGTCGAATTGGAAGAGCGTACCAACTAGTGCAGGGAAGAGGAGCACATGCGGTGTGCTGCTGTGCACGAGCACTGTCAAGGCACAGCACACCCGGGCCGCGCACTGTGGTCAGTCCATTGAATACAAAGGGGTTAACAATGATCAATTCAGATACAGACCGATCTCGCAAAATTATTGTGATATCACATTATGTAAGTCTCTGTTACCTTACATAAGTCACGCGAAATTCAAACCCGGGGCCACGAAACGGTGTTACATTCTAAGTATATGTAGTAAGGACTCCCGGATCCGCTAGGATTCCAACTGAGGACATGTTTATGTTTATGTTTGAGTTGGCATTTTGATGGCTTTCAGTCAGAACACTCTGGTGTGACTCAGACTCAGAATACTATCACAAGTCCCGTCGGGGGATATTCCATCATTCTCGGAGTTTCGAATCGTCCACGGAAAAATTTAAGTAAACTGACATGATAGAAGACAGGCTGCTCCATCCCCACCACTCATTTCCTCTCCAGGCTCACTGGCACCACTTAGTAAACTATTGCTAGTTTGACGCACACAAGTGACTTGTCGAGCTCTACCATGGACATCCGCCCTCCCTTCCCTTTACCTTTTAGTTGCGACTCCATTCCAGCGACCAAAAGAGAGGTCTTGTATGATTCTGTTAGCAAGATCCGCGTGGTAAGTTTTTTGCACTTTGGATCCACAGAAAATATTATGTTTATTGTCCCTTCCTACCCACAGATTCTACCCAGCAGTCCAAGCCCTTCCCCTCATGAACGATTTACCATGATGAGGAATGCCTTGGAGAGGAAGAAGGCGGCCTTGTACCTCCTTGCTTCCGCACAAAGTGATGTTGAAACACAAGCTTCGTTCATGGTTGAAGAGGTGGGTCTCGATGAGACCATTCGTTTCTTTGAAATACACAACGACGTTGGGGATCGTTATACTGCTATGGGGAAATTCATCAAAGCCGCTTCCCTCCTCACCGTTACTCGCCCAGTAACCGACAGACAAGATCTGGTAGGTTGCCCTATTTCATTATTACCCTCAACGTCTCATCTTTACCACCTGGCTCGAAGGAGAGTTCACAAGAGTTTCGTTGTGGATAAGCATTGGTGCATTGTGGATCCTCTACACATCAATGATTACTGTACTCTATTATTTAAGAGTGACAATGTACTTTTCCTTGCTTCAGTATTCAGTCTCGGAGGAAGGAAGTTTCCCCATCCTTTTACCCGTGCATCGTAGCTACCAAGAAAGAGCGTGCTACGGTTGTTGAGTCTGCGTGTTCTGGTATTTCCTACCAGCATCCTCAAGTCCTCGCCCAGTGGGTGCGAAACTCCACTGTACATGAGTAGAATTCACAGATGTACGTACTACGTAGTATTCTAAGTATATGGGGTGTGTATGTGAAACTCCATCATGTGTGAGCGGAATTCACACGTATTCCCCTCGGAACTTATTATTCTGTATCTATAACTGGAAGAAATTGATTTTCTGCGACTCCGCCCAGCGTTCGAAAATTTTCCCGGTGGCCTGTATGGGTGCGAAACTCCATCATACGTGAGCGGAATTCACACAGGTAAGGCTCTCCTAGGTTGAACTCGAAACTCGTGGAAGAGAATTGAATCTGTTCTCCGCCCAGCGTTGGCAAAATTTCCCGTCCTCTGTCTAGTGGTATAAAGACGTGACGAAGGATTGAGCGACGACCACCAACAACTTCCCCCAGTAAGCTTTTTCGGCACTTTCTTTCTACTTACATTTCACGTCGAGCATCATGTCAGTCGACGACCAGACTGGGCACAAACGTGCGCACCCAAATGCTCTAGAATTGGGTCCTAGGAAGAGACCGTTAGTCTTCTCCTTTGATGTTAGTATATATGAACAAGTGAAGCTGATTGCTTGGTAGGACCACACAGGATCCTTTGGTGCACCATGGACGTCATTTTGGCAGAGCAGTCCATACGTTCTGCAATATTCAAACTCTTCTCACTAATGGTATTGTGATGATGGGTGACGAAGACCTGGAATCCATAACTGCTCAGTAAGTTTCCATTCTTCTAAGTTCGGAAGTTAATATTCGATCTACCACGTATCCAGCGAACGAAAAGAATATGCAGTCTTCCGAGAACTACTGAGGATTGTACCTGGCCTGGAAGCAAGGCTCATGGAATCATCAGAGGAGGAGGTGATTCAAATAGCAGATCTTGTTCGTTATGAGTGTATACACATCGAACCAACACTTACTTCCATCCTAACAGATCCAGAAAGGTGCCAATGGTGCAAGGGCTGATGACACCAAAGGTATGAAAAGTGCGATCATTGATTGGATCACACCCAAAGGTCAAACCCTCAACCCACACATCCCACGCAATGTAAAATCTGGTCGCGGTTTCAACCATGAGCGCACAGGAGCGCTTCTCTGCCCTGCCGGGCTAGATTGGGCTAACTTGGAGTACGTATACGTTACATTCGATCGGGATCATGGTATGTTTAAACTGTCCAACAGTATTAAGGGAAAGTTAGTCAGCGGGCAAATGCAGGTATCTGGTGATCAGTGGCCGGTCTTCTTATATGCAAACTATACCTATGATGCCGAGGATCCGTGGAACGGACTGTTGAGGAGTGGTCTTCTTGTGTCTGTGAGTGTTCCCTTGCAGCGTCCATCTCTGCACAATGCTTACTTTCATCACTAAGGCCTTCAAACACATCTTCACATCTCCGAGTTCTGTAGACCAGGAACCGAAGGCCACCCGATCCGGGAATGCCCGCATTCATGGCATGCGCTCCGTGACAAAGGCCTCTATCGCATATGTCGCTACTCAAGTGAGTCCATTTTTCCTTAAAAGAGGTTGTACTTATTCTCTGCAAGGCACGCTTTGCGTTAAGCTCAGCACAAGTCTTCTCTCGTACAGATCTGATCACCGATTCTGAACGCTTCTACAACTCCATTGTGGAGTTACTCAATGATCTTGAAGAGAAAGGGGAGGTCGATCAGCTTTTGATTTGGTGGAATCGGTGGGTCTTCTGCTCGTTTTGTGGTTTCATTTCTGATCACCACGATTAGCCAAGTATTTCCGCTTTATTCTGAAACGGAGCGACTATCATCCAAGAATAGTGCATTGGCGAGGATTAGGCAGAAGAGAGCGGAGTACAATGAGCGGGTGATAGACGTGACGACATAGCTACATCATCATCATCATTGTTAATTACAAGTCTATGTCGCTCTTCGTTAGTATTGTTACCATTTGAACTACTATATAACATGCTCCGTGCTATCATAGATTGCTGGTCCCTAATGTTAAGCAGCATGTTGATCGCATCGGCAGTACTAAACAGTACTTCCGAACTACGCGACTGGATCATCTCACTGTCACCCGTCACGGTCGTATGGAATGCCAAAGTACTCGTCATGGTGTCCGATTTCCATCCGTTGTCATCTAGCTGACTCAGGCCATCCGTTCCAGCTATCGCGGACGTACGGAGAAGTCCAGCTCTGAGCTGCGCAATCACCCTGCTGCCACCGAAAGTATTTATCATTGTGGGTCTGATTTCCATCCGTTGTCATCTAGCTGACTCAGGCCATCCGTTCCAACTATCGCGGATGTATGGAGAAGTCCAGCTCTGAGCTGCGCAATCACCCTGCTTCCACCGAAAGTATTCATCACTGTGGGTCTGATTTCCATCCGTTGTCATCTAGCTGACTCAGGCCATCCGTTCCAGCTATCGCAGACGTATGGAGAAGTCCAGCTCTGAGCTGCGCAATCACCCTGCTGCCACCGAAAGTATTTATCATTGTGGGTCTGATTTCCATCCGTTGTCATTTAGCTGACTCGGACCATCCGTCCCAACTGTCGTGGACGTATGGGGAAGTCCGGCTTTGAGCTGCGCGATCACCCCGCTGCTACTGAATGTATTCATCATTGTGGGTCCGATTTCCATCCATTTTCACTCAGCTAACTCTGGCCATCTGTCTCAACCGTCGCGGATGTATGGAGAAGGCCAGCTCTGAGCTGCACAATCACCCCGCTGCGACTGAAAGCACTCATCATGGTGGGTCTGACTTCCATCCGTTGTCATTTAGCTGACTCGGGCCATCCGTCTCAACTGTCGCGGAGGGAAGTCCGGCTCTGAGCTGTGCGATCATCCCGCTGCTACTGATTGTATTCATCATGGTAGGTCCAATTTCCATCGGTTGTCACTCAGCTAACTCTGGCCACCCATCTCAACCGTTGCAGACATAAGCGGATGCCCTCGGGCAGGAAAAGAAGGTCGGAAATGTCCAGACGGGATGGCTTGCCATGGATGGATGCTGGGCAGCAGCAGACCACGGAATAGATAGGAATACCGGAATAATATAGATGTCGGCTAGTAGCCCAGGTGTTTAGTCGATAGCCAGAGAGATGCATCGTCTCACCTATCTGAACGGCCAAAGTGGGATTTTTTTTTGTAGAGTGTCGGGCGTGAAATACCTCCCAAAACATCTAATTGTATTTCATTTGACTTGTCATTAAGATGCTAATGATGTAGATTATTGTTTGGATAAGCATAGATAAGGGTTTATCTAGCTATCTCTTTTCGTCACCGATTTCCCGATGTTTGGGGCGGGTGGAGTAGGAAGAACGGTCGTTCCGCTAATAGGTACCATGATGGTCAGAGATTACAAGGATGGAACTGATGAATAAAAATTTGAATACCATGTGACTCCCGGAACGGATCGTATGAACATGCCAAGCAGGCATTAATGTATTCAGAATGCAGAGAACCAGGATGGAACGGGGAACCGGACCTAGATAACGTCGCTAGTGATAGTACGGTTGAATAGTTCCATCTTCGAACAGCTGACAGGAAACACAAAGGGGGTTGTGCGTGGTTCTGAGAAGCCCGATCGCAGAAAGGGTGGTGAAATGATAGTGAACGGTCGCAAAGGTCGTGACATCACTCGGAGCAGACGGAAGCAGACGCCGCGAGATGAACTGAATGCGAGCGGGTATGTCCATATGGGACGGATCTGCGGTACCGATTGTATGAACATATCAGACACGTAAGACCGGAGATGATCGATGAGGGGCAAAAATGACCGAGAAAGATAATATATGTACCGTCAGATATCCGAGCGCCGCGCCGCATGCTCACAAATTTTTTGACAGGACACGGTCTTTTCTTTCCAACCCTATTTATCGCGAATGGTGCTGTGGTGAACATTTAAACGTGTGATCACGCGTCCTTGTGACATAGCTCACGTGATTATGTCACACCGCGTTTGTCACAAAGGGTATTGTCCCTGACAAGTCCGCAAAGTGATCACATCAATATGGACGCTCAGAATCATATACCATGAAGTATCCCAAAGTAGCTGGTGGGTAACGACTTCAAATCTACAGCCCGTTCTGCAAAGTCATCCGAAATCTCAGGTTATCATCTCGAGAAGGAAGTCGGTGGGGGTGGTTTCTCGAGGTAAACGCGCGTCCCTCCCTCCGCCTCTTCTCATTACAACCACCAAACACCCAGAGTATTCCGCGCCGTGGACTTCGAAAACCATCGCGTAACAGCATGCAAGGTGATCTTCATTACTGACAAAACCACGGATCAAGAGCGCAAGAGCGTAGACAAGGAGATGAAGATCCACGCTGCCCTCAAACATTACAATGTACTCGAATTTATCAGTGCCGTCATCGTAGAACTCAAGTACGAGCGCCACTATGTGCCGGGGATCTATATGCTCCTAGAGTTTGCCGCAGGAGGGGACTTGTTTGATAAGATCGGTGGGTGGCATTTCGAGCAAGTGGTGGTGTATTCAGTCTGCAACAGCGCCGGATGTCGGCACGGGAGAGGATGTGGCACACCTCTATTTCAAGCAATTGGTGGACGGAATGGTATGTCTTGGTCCTGTGTCCTGTCGCGCCTCTCACTCGACGTCACAAAGGATTTCATTCACGCACAAGGCGTCTGTCATAGAGATCTTAAACCAGAAAACTTACTTCTAGACGCCGCCGGAACGCTCAAGATATCTGACTTTGGCCTTTCTGCCGTCTACAAACAAAAGGAAACCGGGAAGACACGGCAACTGAGCGAGCGTTGTGGCAGCTTACCCTACATCGCACCCGAGGTGCGTGCCTATAGCCTTTGTTTCAGAGGTACCCATTGATTAGCGAGGTGGTAGCTGAATTATGGAGTTCCGTACGATGCAGAACCGATTGACATATGGGGCATGGGTGTCATATTGTTTGCACTTCTTGCTGGAAGTACGTCTCGTAGTTGCCAACTATCGACCCGTTTTTGACCCCTGTCTGTTTAGACACCCCATGGGATGAGCCTACCGATAGCAGCCCGGAATTCTGCAGATATCTCGCAGGGGAGATATTCAATGAAGTGCCGTGGACCAGGCTTGGCACAAATACACTCTGTACGTCGACGCTACCTTTCCAATGATAGTCACTAAACATCTCGTGCAGCTCTGATTTGCGGGATGCTGACCTTGGAGGCGGAAAAACGTATGACGATGGCTGAAATTTATGCGCATCCTTGGGTTGCAAGGTGTGTTTGTACCACAGTCGAAAGGTATACTTGTTTAGTTCCATCAGACAGAGCCAACTGGCTACACGAGGCTTGCAAGCACTGGCAGAACAACTCACCCAATCCCTGCGCGACAATGGCGACCTCATGTACGCCGACCCCGAAGTACCGTAAGTATCCCTCACGTGTCAGCGAACCGCCCATCGAAATGATGCACCCATCCAGCTCACGCAAGGACGTAGACGGTGACGAAATCATGTCCACTGCCCAATCCCAATTCACACAATCTCTTCTCCTATTCGTAAGTTGCCCCCTCGTCCTCTGCCCTCTCCTTCCTCCAACGACCTGCCATCAGTCCCAAACCCAAAACGGCCGACATTACAACCCACACCTCACCCGCTTCTACACCGCCATCGGACCCGGCATCTTGATCGACCTTATCAAGGAGAGCCTTGCCGCAGAACAGGTCAAGTACAAGGATGCCACCGTCCTCGCGGGGTCGAGGGCGACCCACCGACTGCGGATTGGCGGATTCGACAAGCGCAAGATCATGTTCAAGGGCTGGATCGAGCTCGAGGTGTTTAGTTGGGGAAACGTATCTGGGGCGTTTTGTGTGATGCAGCGTGACGTGGTACGTCGGTTCACACGCGAGGTTATGGTTGTGACTGATGTCATGCTCTCTCGGGATAGGGGAATCCGATCTCTTGGAGAGAGCTTTGGAAAAAGTTGATAAAGTCGCCGGCGGTGTCAGATCATGTACTGCGAAAATTGGATGATGACAGGATGATGACTTAGGGGATATAGTTCATGGATCAAGTGTATTTCTCTTGTTTACGGTTGAGTGATGTGGATAAACCAAAGTTACATTGATCAAGACGACTAATATTGTGCATCACATAGCGCCTAGATAGTGGAACAATACTGCAGTCACCTGTGGATGCTCGTGGATTACAACCAGAAAGAGGGTCGACATTACATGATACACTGAATGCAGATGATAAAAGATATCGAGCCAATAAAGAAACAGAGAAAGTAGGCTTGAAAAGCCTTCTACACTTCTTGGCTGGCGCCCTCCTTCTTTCCTTTGCTGTTACAGAAATGGGAGACCCGCATGATCAGATGGACGGGGTGGACGAACCTTGTTTTGGTGGGCAACAGCTCAGGGTTGATGAAGGGAACGACACCACCCTGAGAAATGACTACATCACCAAGGAGTTTGTTCAATCTGTGACAAGCGCTAAGTGACAATCCTTGCAAAGGGACTCGAGACTTACTCCTCGTCATTTCTGATAGCGAGCTGAAGATGACGTGGGACGATACGTTGTTTCTAGAGAACGTTGGGCGTCAGGATGAAAGGCATATGCAATCTTTCTACGCACCTTGTTATCACGGGCGGCATTCCCAGCCAGCTCCAGAATCTCAGCAGCAAGGTACTCCAAGACTGCAGCAAGATACACTAACAATGGACATGAATTCTTGACCAACAAACCACAGGATACAACAAGCACATACCTGGTGCACCAGCACCCACACGCTGCGCATAGTTGCCCTTTTTCAAGAGACGGTGTACACGACCGACTGGGAATTGGAGACCGGCCTTGGCAGAACGAGATTGCGCCTTTCCCTCAGTACCGGCCTTGCCACCAGACTTTCCGGCTTTGCCTGTGGATTTCAGGAGATTAAGAGTAACCCTACGCAGCACTGGATCGAATACAGACCCTTTCCAGACTAGAAGACACGGTGTGAGATGTATGTTGATCACTGCAAAAAATGGTTGACGAACCATGTTTGTATTGTACAGATATACAGTTGGGGATGGTAGAGGATGTGGAGTGGTGGTGGTAAGAAGACAAGAGTGGTCGTTCAACAAAGTGTGCGCGACCCGCGTCATATATATAAAGGTCACGTGACAGCTACCGTACCGGTGTATTTCCTAGTTTGGAAGTGACACACTTGATCTCGAAATGTCCGTGCACCGTACAGTCTGGCCATTGTTAAAACATGGCACGCCAGTCACCCGCTGGTCCTCAAACAGCGTCGGTAAAAAGGACACCAACACTGATGCACCTCTCCCGCTGTTGCAGCGGCCACTTGGCATCAAAGACCGGCCGGTAGCACATACCAAGACATGGGGCGACACGAGGAAGGAGCTGATGGACCAAGAAACGCGTCTCCAGCAACGGCAGCATCTGTGAGTCTTGTTCTCGTGTGGTGCTTGCGTATGCTCACACCCCTCAGAATAGAGGAAGCCGGTAAAGGGTACTTTACAGATTTGAATGCGACCCGAAGACATGGAGGCAAGACATGGATCGCACCCAATGTCATGGTCAGGGAGGATGCAAGTACCACGACCCATCTCGTCTGTATGCTACTGAGAAATGTCGTAGAAAGCGCTGTATTTTCCAAACATTTCTGGTTCTCGACTAGACACTCGCGCTCAGACTCATACAACCGACATTTGTCTTGGCCGCGTCTCTGTGATTGCCATGCTATCAACCAGGATGTCAGAGGTGCTCGGTGGTTTCCTGTGTCCTCGATGCGATGACTGACAAATGCAGGTACACGTCAATGGATTTGTCTCGCCAACGAATGCGCGGTATTTGACCAACCCGCTATACCAGTTTGTGCAGATCAACCTGCAGGAAAACCTTCTCAAGTCGTGGCTTGTGTCGCTCTTTCTCTCGTCTATCGCGAAAGCGGTGCCCAAGGAACTGCATCCCACGTATCTGGTGTCGAGCCAAAACGTCGAGTTTGTGCGTGAACCTCTAGGCATGATGAACAAGCATGTCGGGTACGTGTACTTGGTAGACGAGAATCTCAGGGTTCGATGGGCGGGGTGCGCGGACGCCAAGGTCGAAGAGACGCAAGCACTAGAGACGTGTACGGGTGTTTTACTGAGCCGGCTTGAGCGACGTACTTAGATGTGCTTGTTTGTCCGTGTTGGCTACGTGTCTTTATCCAAAATCCACTTTCACTTGCGAACCATCTCCAATGGCTACCAACGCGCAACAGCTTCCCCCTGGCTGGACTGCCGAATGGTATAGTGTTACAATCACTTGTGTATAGCCTACTCAAAGTTTTTAGGGATCCGGCGCACCAACAATTTGTTTACATCGGTCAGTAAAACAATCACCTACCTGCATCTTGTACTCACTTTTCACAGAGACTGTGACTGGACGATCGCAATGGGAACCTCCCACTCAGGTCCCAACCGCACCCATAGATGCGCGCGGACCGTCGGTTTCTCCACCTCCGACCCATGCGCACACCAAGCGTCGTCAGTACGCAGCCGGTCAGACACAAGCCTACTATGGCACAGGCGAGGCCGTTCCAGACCCATCCTATGCTACTCCCGGAGTCCAACAGCAGCAGCAGCAGCAGCAGCAGCATCCAACGTCTAGTCCCCAGCTCTTTACACCTGGGCTAGCAGCTGAGCAGGGTTTCGCCGGACAACAATATGCGCAACCGTCTCAGCAAGAACCCCAGTACATTAACGCACCCGGTTTCGGACAAGAGCCAGTTTATTACCCTCCGACGGCACCCATAAATGCCTTGGCGGATCAGTTTGGTGGGATGAACATGGGCCAGAAACCCTTGCAGCTTTTCACGACCAATCTGTTGACATCCCCACCCGACCCACGCGAGTTGATGCGTCCGCCCCCAGAGATCCGATTGCCACCCAATTCGTGTATCACCACGTCCCCCTACGCGAACGCGGACCCCAGCTATCAGCGGTGTACTTTGAATACCATCCCGACGACCTCTTCTCTCCTTAGCAAGTCAAAGATGCCACTTGCGCTTGTGATCACACCTTACCGTACGGTCAAGGAGGGAGAACAACCCGTCCCATTGGTCACGGACACTATCATTGCCCGCTGCAGGCGTTGCAGAACATACATTAACCCATATGTTCAATTCGTTGATGGCGGAAACCGGTACGTTCCCTACATTCTTAACTTTCGAGACTTGATGTCGTTTCATCAAGTTGGCGGTGCTGTATGTGCAACATGTCGAACGAGGTGCCCCAGCTCTTTGATTGGGATCAGGTTCGGAACCAGCCTGGTGACCGATGGGCCCGTGATGAGTTGAATCATTCCGTTGTCGAGTTCGTCGCCCCGACGGAGTACATGGTTCGCCCACCTCAGCCGGCAGTGTATATCTTCCTCATTGATGTCAGTCACTCGGCCGTCCAGTCAGGTGAGATAACCCCTTCTATCCATCGACTTTGTTGATGTTCTCTGGTTCAGGTATGGTCGCTACTGCCACTCGCACCATCTTGGAGAACCTGGATCGTATACCTAACGAGGACGACCGCACCAAAGTTGCATTCATCGCGTTTGACACGTCGCTGTATTTCTTCTCGATGCCTGTGAGTTCTTGTCAAGCCAGGTCGATTATCGGTCTCAGTGATAGCCATGCAGCCCGGCACGACTGATTCATCCATGCTTGTCGTGTCAGATGTCGATGACGTCTTTTTGCCCAAACCAACTGATCTGCTCGTCAACCTGGCAGAAGCGAAAAAATCACTGGAATCCCTTCTTGGAAGAATCAATGATATGTTCCAGGATAATCACACCGTTGGCAGTGCTCTTGGACCTGCCCTTCAAGCAGGTTTCAAGTTGATGGTATGTGTGTCTCGTATCAGAGTCTTTACTTTACCTGACCGTAGCATAGGCCCCAATTGGTGGAAAGATCATCGTACTGTCTGCCTCTTTACCTAGCGTTGGTGCTGGTGCCCTCAAAAATCGGGAGGACCCCAAGATTCTTGGTACTTCCAAGGTTCAGTTATTTACCTATCACTTGGCATCTGTTCTCATTCCACGGCAAGGAATCCACGTTGCTTCAAGCAGGGTCGCCATTCTACAAAACCTTTGCTATCGAATGTTCGCGCGCACAAGTTTCCGTGGACATGTTCCTCTTCAGCTCAGGATACCAAGATGTCGCCAGTCTGGGTACGAACTTTTCCTATGACCCGAGCGCAACTCACTTGTGTTACAGCATGCCTTCCCCATTACACATCTGGCCAGACGTTCTTTTACCCTGCATTCAATGCTTCCCGCGCTGAAGATGCCATCAAATTCGCTCATGAATTTGGTGAAGTACTCGCGATGCCAATCATGCTTGAAGCCGTCATGCGTGTCCGTTCTTCAAAAGGTAAGATGCATATGTGTCATGTACTCGTGTAACTTACCCCCTCTATTCCAGGTCTGCGTATGGCTTCATTCCACGGGAACTTCTTTGTCAGATCTACGGATCTTCTCGCGATGCCGGCTGTGCCCACCGACCAATCGTATGCCATTGAGATCCAGATTGAAGATACCATCACTGCACCGTTTGTTGTCTTCCAAACTGCTGTTCTTCACACGACGTGCTATGGAGAGCGCCGTATTCGTGTTATCACCCTCGCACTCCCAACAACGAGCAGTCTGTCAGAAGTGTTTGCTTCTGCAGACCAGGTTGCAATCGCGACGCTGTTGGCGAATAAGGCCGTCGAACGTTCGCTCACGCACAAGCTAGAAGACAGCAGGGATGCGATCCTACAACGCATGGTGGATATCCTTTCGTCATACAAGAGTAGTATGACGGCGGCCGGTGCAGGCGCCAGTGCACAACTGGCTATTTCAGAGAATATGAAGATGCTCCCTGTGTTGATTCTTGGCTTGCTGAAGAACGTAGGGTTTCCGCTACCTCTTTACCGTCGGGCGGGTGATGTTGATATGCGATGCCGCTCTTTTGCTAGGTCGGTATTCGTCAAAGCGCTCAGATTCCCCCCGATCTCAGAGCGTATGCTCAAGCACTGCTTACTTCATTACCGTCTCAAACGCTCATTCCCTACATCCATCCCAACTTTTATTCGCTACATAACATGCCTCCTGAGGTGCGTCATCGCCAATTTGTTCGCAATATGACGCTGACGAGATCGCAAGGCGGGCGCTGTTGGAGAGGATGGTATCATTATGCCACCCTCGCTCCCATTGACGTCAGAGCGCCTCGAACGGCATGGACTCTTCCTCATTGAGGATAGCCAGACGCTCTTCTTGTGGGTTGGCCGTGATGCCGTGCCGCAGCTCATTATGGATGTATTCAATCTTCCCAATTACGAGGTCTTGCGTGGTGGCAAGGTGAGTCATTAGCTGAGCGTGATAACCGCATACCACCCATCAACCCTCTCCCAGATGACACTTCCGGTCCTGGACAATCCGTTCTCGCAGCGTGTCAATGCCATCATCCAAAAGACCCGAGAGATGCGCAGAGGGGTGTACTACCCCCATCTGTACGTCGTCAAGGAGGACGGCGAGCCACCACTACGACTCTGGGCACTCAGCTGTCTCATCCAAGACCGTGCGGACGTGTTGCCGAGTTATCAACAGTTTATCAATCAGCTCAAGGACAAGGTAAATGGGGCTAACAATTATTGAGGGACTGAGAAGGCCCTGGATGTGGATAGATTGGGTTAGTTTGACGTAGAGCTGATAAGGGTCGATAGCTACAGGGGCTGTTCATTCAATGTCGTCGTTTCACTTTTCTATACATACGACCTGCACGTAATTGTGGATCACGCGTGTGTGGTTTTTTCCCGTCGTCTCAGGGGCCCGGCCCACTCATGCACATGAAAGCCACATATAAATATTCACTGATCTCATGCAGGAGCGATCGATAATTGACAGCAGGATTCATTGATCCTGAAGCCATGCAGACCACTGGTGTTTCTACAGAGAGCGGTGCCAATCCACGACAGATCGGCATCAGCGACTCGGACAACATCATGATCGAACTCAACGACGTGTCGCAACGCAAGCCCGGGCCATCCGCCAACGGTGCAAATAGTAACACACTGGTGGTGCCACAAACCAAGGGACAGCGTCTCCGCGAACGCGTCCAATTCGCGACGCTCTGTTGGACGCTGTACGTAGCGGGGTGGAACGATGGCACGACCGGTCCGTTATTGCCTCGGATTCAACAAGTCTACGAGGTGGGTGTCCCTGTCCACCGGGGGCGTCGCGCGACACGCTGACAAGGAGCCAGGTCAACTTTGCCGTGGTCTCGCTGATCTTTGTCTTTGCTTGCATCGTGAGTGTCGTCGGTTAGATCACTGTCAAGCGCGTGGTAACACCGCGCAGGGATTTTTGACGGGTGCGTTTTCAAACGTGGTGCTCAACGATCGGTATGGGTTTGGCAAGGTCATCGTTCTCGGTGCGTCGTCCGTGTGTTGCATTCCACACAGCCTTCGGGTTGAGCTTGTCGTTGGACAGGATCTGTCCTTCAGGTGATTGCGTATTGTATAGAGGCCGCCGCGCTGCCTTTTCCAGCGTTCGTACTGGGGTACGCCATCAATGGCATTGGTCTGGCGTTGCAGGTCCGTCTTGCCGTGTTCACGATCTTAGTGTTTGACACCCTCGCCGTGTCTAGGATGCGCAAGCGAACGGGTTCGTAGCTAGCCTCAAGGACAACGCTGAAGCGAAAATGGGATTCTTGCACGCAGTACGTCGCACCCATTGATTCCCGATCACCTCCAGGCTCAACGGTGGTAGGCTTATGGTATGCGGTGTCGCGTTATGTAGGACGTCTGTGCGGGGTACTCACGCGTTGGCAAGGCGCTGGTGCACTGTCGTCGCCGCTCGTTGCGACCCAGTTTGCTCAACTGCCACATTGGTCGTTTCATTATCTCGTCTCGTTGGGTCTCGCATTCGTCAACACGGTCCTCTTGATTGCCGTGTTTCGTCTTAAAAGCCAAGATGGTTCGTTCCTGTATCACGAATCCCTCGCATTCGTCGCTCACACTTCCGCGAAGAGTGTCTGATCCAGATCGGACAACTCGAACCTGTAACGGAGCGGAGCGAGAGTGAAAATAGTCACTTCAGACAGATATTGTCGTTAAAGGACGTGCACCTCCTCGCAGTGTTCATCCTTGTCTATGTCGGTGTGGAGGTTACCCTTGGTGGTATGCTTTCTGCGATCCACGTCCCCACGGATTCAAACAATGTTAATTAGGCTGGATTGTGACGTATATCATCGACGTTCGTGGCGGTGGCCCATCGTCTGGTTACATATCATCAGGATTCTTTGGAGGTATGTCGTTTCAAGAAGAAGCGTCGCCTCATCTCACCCATACGTCGATGTACAGGTCTTATGACGGGTCGGATTGTGTTGTTGTGGCTGAATCAAAAAGTACGTCCTCTGTTCCATAGCATTGTCGTACATGCGTCATACGCTGACGCTCGCAGGTGGGAGAACGCAGGGTCCTCTTCATCTACGCTTTTCTCGCCATCGGACTGGAGCTGGTCGTGTGGCTAGTCCCATCGCTGATCAGTGACGCCGTGGTCATTTCGATTATCGGTCTGCTGTTGGGTCCGATGTACCCCATCACGATGAATCACGCTGGACGGGTGTTACCAGCTTGGCTATTAACCGGTAAGCGTCCCTTCATCGCATCTCTTGCGGATGCTCATGTTCGCACATGGTAGGGTCCATCGGATGGATCGCTGGTTTCGGTCAGGCCGGGTCCGCGTTGTTCCCTTTTATGACGGGCGTGCTCGCATCCAAGACGGGGATCAGTTCCTTGCAGCCTTTGTGAGTGTCCTAGTCCCTACTGTATTTTTCCAAGTGCACGTCGTGCTGATGCGTGGCGCTATAGGTTGGTAGCGATGATGGTATTCATGACGGTTTTATGGGCGCTCGTACCCAGCAAGGGTTCGCGGCGGATGGACTGATGGTGATAAAGACGTGACGACCTTGTCAACAGTGTAGAATTCAGACGTGTACGGTACTTGTACGAGGTGAAGATATCCATTAGCTTGAGTTGTCTAACATGATATTTTGTCTGCGGAAAACCTCAAAATGCGACGTAAACCAGAGACTTCGACTTTTTGTTGTATCCAATGACAACTCAGGCTGGAATCCGGCTGGTTGGTCCCTCCCTCATCGTAGATGCTCTTGGGACCGCATCGTGGGTGGTTAAGCCACAGCCAGCCGTGTGGTCCGGGTCCAGCGGTGGGGCGGATCCAGGTAGGGTCCATACTGTCCATGTCAGGAATAATCGCACAAAGGGCGGATACGAGGAAATCGCACCCGCTGTACGCCCGTCTTCCATTTTTCGTCTTCCTATTGGGTGCGAGGATGATACGACAGGAATTCTGACCAATTTGGTTCCGACTCCTCATGAGATGTGATCGTGATCATGCCACCATGTCGAGCGACGTCAGCAACGCCGGGCCATCGGCGATCTCAGACACCCAGCGGACCATCTCTTGATCAGTTTGTTATCGGGCAGAGAACATGAGATACTTTTCTTTGCCAGGTCGCTTAGCCTGATTGTTTACACCAGGGAGCAGGTGACAATGATAGCACGTCACAATCAACATGTCATTATCACCCTTAAGTGGCGCTTCCATTCCGCTTCTGCCGGTGTAATCAACTTTAAAGTTCCCAACCGCCCCCTCCATTACCCATCATGGTGCAACGTCACCGCAAGGCACAAATCCAAATGTTTCAGCGTCGGTATCATCGCCGCGTACTCTTGTCGATCCGCCTTGGTAATCGACATCTGCGCACCATGAATTTTGAGCCTCTCGATCGGACACTGCGAGCGCATCAAAAACGTCTTGAACTCGTTTTGTCGCCATGCGCTCGGGATAATGTCCAGATCCCGAATCTCGAGGTGCCTCAGATCAGGCAAGGTGACCGAATCCAAAAGGCTGCCCACTCCGTACACGACGACGACTTCAAGCGAGCGGAGTCTGGCATGCGTGAGCGCACGCATCTGTGGAACATCGTGTCGCGAGATATAGACGGGGGAAAATGCAAAGTTTTCAAGGTGGGGACAGAGCGCGAGGAGGGTCAGCACAATCGGACGGTCAGCCTCATGTTCTGGCGTCCGACTGAGCTTGACCCGTAATTGCGTGAGATTCGACCAGTTGGAATTGAACGCCGAGAGCAGCTCCGAGGTCAATGCGATTGCGTTGACGGTGAGGCTGCATAGCCGAGGTTTGGGTTGGACGATGGAGATTTTTTGGGCGATGCGGAGGTCGCCGTCGAGCGTGAGGTGTTCGAGTATGGGGATGTCTTTGAGCAACAGGTCCGGCGCGGTAGCTTCGTCAAACGTGACATGGAGCTGGACGGACCGGCTCGTATACGGCTGCAGGAGCTCTGTCACTTCGTACCGCCACACAGGATTCCGAGGCGACTGACGGGCGTCGACGGCAAGCGACAGCGGACAGCCCTTGGCGCGTGAGAGCCAATGGTGGTAAAAGAACAAACCCTGCTGTTGTATCCAATCACTTGGCCGGACCGATAACGAACACCATAATCTCGGCGTTCCCAGCGCCACCTTGCGCCATCCTCTACTGACGCCCATCAGCAATAGCGGCGCAGTCTTGGTGTCTGGCTCGACGTGCGCCTCTGGGGGTAAACACCGCATGAAGATCTCGGCCAGTATCTCCGTGGGTAACCTGCGGATACAGGATATAAGACCTTGGTGGGCCTCCATTGAGGCGAGGATCTGGTTGCGCTTGTCGAGGAGTTGCTGGTGGACGTCACGGACGCGCTGCATGATCGACTCGACCGAGGCGACCTCTGCAGTGACGTCGCGGAGTTGGGCTTGTCGTTGCCCGACAATCTCAGTGATGGCGAGAATGTCTTGACCCGACGCGGCGTAGTTGGTGTTGCTGTACTTCGAATAGGCGGTGTCAAGGCATAGAAACTGACACATGCCCATGACAAGTCAAAGTGTCAACCCCGAGACCTTCAAGACAGAGGAAAAGACTCACATTGGCACATGGATCGGGGAGCTATGAAATCAAAGGAAGGTCAAAACCACAACGAACGAACGTTAGACTTGCTCGGCGCCGTGTCAATGGACACTCACCAGCGCCTGAAGGAGCTCATCCTCTGACATAACCGGATGTCTACGCAGAACACTCCCGACAGAACAGTGATAGGTCTGCATGGTGTCGGTTGTGGGAGAAAGGTAGAGAAAAAATCACACCAACGCCACTGACCAAAAGTATCAGACGCAAGTGGCGAGGCGAACTTGACGCACACTCGCACCTTGACGTGATGACTATAAAAGTATCCGATCGCCTACTAGTAGTGCGGATCGGCTGTTTGAAGACTCCAAATTATTCGGGTCCACGGCGTATTCGCCTGCAACTAGTAGCTCAACAAAAAAAAAAGGTCAGAGAGAATGCAAATCTGGACCAACACGGCCCTCTAATTGCGCCCCTGGTAAAGTTCAAGTTCACATACCCTCAGGGACCGACCCTCAGCGTTTCCCTCGGGGGTACTATGTATTAATATCAGCCCCCAGCGACCACCCCTCGGATTATTGTAACCATTTCTTGGAATTAGTAACGAGGCAATTCAAGTTCACGCGCGTTTGGAGTCGGGAACCTGTCTACCTCCAACCATATTGACTTGACAGTTCCTTTCGACCGTGTGAACGTTCTCAGTAAATGTGTCTACACTTCCCCGGGCCGCCGCCGGACAGACGCGAAACGCGCAAAACCGGCGGTTCCGGTCACTTATACACAACCCTGCACCAAGCACCCGCCATATTAGCGCCATACACACCAACTGGTAGGTAGGATTTAGGTAGAAGGCTATACCGCGAGCGATGCCAGTGACCTCGGGCTGCTTCGCACTACGCGTCGATAAAAGATAGGATCAGTGTAACGCAAATCTTGGGAAATACCACCAAAGGTATACACTCGGGATGGTACCACACCAAGAATTTCGACGATGGGATCTTCAAAGGCGCTGCATGGCGATGGGAGTTAACTTTCACATTCCTCGAATGATGTTCTAGGCAGGTGGGGAAACCCCAACTTTCTGATATGGAAGGCATTTCGTAGCCGATATTGCGACAGGTCCTCACAGAATGAGATGAGAAGTAGCGTCCGCGTGATCGATGCCTCCGACCACAAAACTTGTGATGAAGAAAGAAGGCCGCAGTGTGGGATAGTATAGTCGAGACACCTTGCACTGATGCAGGGCAGGCCCACGGGAGAAAAATGGGTCATATAATTGGCTCATCAAAAGGACGAGTGCAAAATAAAAACTTACCATGTAACAACGTCAGGCTGTGCAATTTCCCAATTATCAGCCGAGACGTTGTCAAAGAAGTCTTCAAGTCAGGGAGCAACTGAGGGTCATCATATCAGGGATGATCGAAGTAGAAAACAGCCCTGGTTTTATGCGACATTGAATTCCTCACTTTTTCCTCGTGGCCAAGGGCGTAACTTACAGACTTTCGACGACGTTTTCATTAATATGCATTATGTTCCAAAGTCTAGATGGAAAACAGGCACTACATGATATCAGCAAAAATGAGAAGCAGGAATCGATGCAATGGGGTCTCAGATCATTACTTGCGTAACTTGTAATCGTGAGCAATGAGCATGGCGTGTGCAAAATGAGCTGCTTTATAGTTTGCTCCTCATGTACAAGACAAAGTTGATAAATTTCCTGATGAACCTGGGTGAGTTATGATGTCAGGTACGATACAGGTGATTCATGGCAACGTAAATATTAACGTACTGTACATACCAAATTCCACTCCACTCGACGACCGTGTACGATGAGCAGGCTTATGACATGCAATCCTTCAATGATGTTCGCACCGTCTGGCATCGACCGGCAACTCTTCTTGCTTCCCCTCATCCAGCGATGCTACCGAGGACACTAGTCAACTTTAGCGCTCAATGGGTATACCTGTTTGGTACTTGCAACCGTCAATTGGACTCAACCGGGTAGCTGGAAGGATAAGTACTTACTAGACTGAGAGGTACCATGGCGGTGTAGATATGATGATCTAACTCACAGCGACTATTATCTCGGGAAGATTTTACCCGACAGCCACTAATCGAGCTCTGAGAATCGGCGCGATGAATCATTACGCCCCGACTTGCACCTGCAAATTCGAGTTTTATATCTGTGTCCATGTCGTAAGCTCAGCGAGACTTTTCTCCAAAGCATGCTTGCAATTCCTCGAGTAATATATATATCAGCATAAGGCAATCTACAACGCGCAACACACAGCATCGTGAGATCAAACTAATGACAAGTACACACCAGATCCTATATAAATCGAGGGGTGACCGGTAACGGGAAACGTATGCCTAGCCCCCGGACACACCTGACGCACCTCCGCTCATGCGAGCCGCTTGATAGCTTGGATCATTGCAGGCACATCGACCGGGACCTCGTCCTTGTCCCCTTCGTGCGGCGGCGCGACCGGAGGGAGCGCACCGATCGCATGTTGTCTAGAACATAAACCGGTCAGCACGGCGCCCATCACCAACAAAGCCACGCACCGTCCTTTCACCCATGCCACATACCCCATCTTCAGCGCCTCGACAGATAACTGTACGTCTCGGACAAACACGCCCGGCGGGAACATCTCCATCACCGTCGCACGCGACGACGGCGGCATGAACACACTATCCGCCATGTGCACCCCATACACGCCAAGCACAATCTTTCCCAAACACTCAGATCAGCTCCCCAACACGTTCACCGTACCACATCCACCACTCACCGTACTCTGCGCAATCGCCGTCATACGTGCAACCCAGTCGGCTTCCGACGACACGACATGTACCTCATACCCCTTCCCAAGTTCCCCGAGCGCCTCGACCAACGCCGCATGGTCCTCCGCCCTCAACCTCGGTCCGCCCACCGCATCCTGGCGCGACACATACGTCACCACCGTCTGACCCTTGGTCAACCACCCCGTTTTCGGCGCGTCCTCGGGCGCGCCCAAAAACCATGCCACCTCCCTCCGAATCGGCTCCCACCAGTCCTTGGACGCTTTGAGCTCGAACAAGGGCACGGCAAACGGGGGCACGTCCTTGTTGGCGCGGCGTGCGGCGCCCTGGTCCGCTACGACCACGCGTTTCAGCAAATAGGGGACGTGGAGCAGGGCATAGTCAATCCAGTCTTCCTGGTACAGGAGACCGAGGGTCGGGAAAGCTGCCTTGGCGAGGAAGGGGTGGAAGCCGCTCGGAGACCGTTGGCGAAGGATGATGGGTCCGTTTGGATCTGGTCGTTCGCCCATAAAGGTGGGCACGTTGGGATAAAAGATCCGTCGGGGTGGTGGAAGGGTCAGCGCGTCGGGGGAGAGGGACGGATCGAGCGCACTATAGGTGCGCCAGAGGGAGAGAAAGGTGTAGTTGCCTGTGTGTGGCGTAAGTCAAGCGCTGTGCGACGAGAGGCGAGACACAAACTCGGCGATGCGTCTGTGACGAGCCAGCTCACGCCGTGAATGCTGAGTGGGCATGAGTGTGGTGTCGCGTGAGTGATAGGGAGGAAAAAAGACGCACAGACCGCCAAACGATCCCAACGTCTCCCTTGCCTGCGTGGTAGACAGTGCCTGCCAGTCTGAAGGTCGTGGTGCCACATGCGGATCCTCGGCAGACGAGGCAATGGAGTCGAGTGGAGGAAAAGCGGGATCGTTGGTGACGACGAACAACGTCCCATTCAGTATGAACACATTGTCCATGATCGTATATCCTGCACACGTATGAGCGACGACACGACAGACGAGTGCCCGGCGCACCTGGAACATGCTTCAACACCGTCGTCGTCGGAATCTCGTCATCCCACTCCAAAATGCCGTCGTTGACGCCTACCAAACCAAAGATCTGGGGGTGGAACGACACAGAAACGGTCGTATTGCGGTTTTTATCTTCGATGGCCTGTTTTCGAGCGTTTTCAGCGACACGGTCCTCTTCCCATGTCCAGTTCCCATAAATAAGATCGTCCCAATCCTCTTTTCCGCTGACACCATCGACACTGTCACTCGAGAAAGACGTTTCTAGGTTGTAGAAAAGAACGAAGGTGGTGATAGAGAAGAGAATGAGAGAAATCTCTCTTCGAGTGAGTGGCGAACACCACGGCATGAGCGGTGGTCAGAGTCAAAGTACTACACTAATGAAACATGTCGTAAGCCTCTCCTCCGTTTGATAACGAGGCGATGTCCAGCGTTGTCATCCGTTTCTTTCCCTTTGTATCTTCTGCCCAATTCTCATAAAAGTTGGTCTCGTCTCTGTGCGAGAGATAATCCTCCCCGTCAGGCTTGACAACAAGTCGACCTGGCCCATCCCAGAAGTGGAACGCCTGACTGTGTACCCCATACGAGGTCGGCACTACCTCCAGTAGGTCCCCCCTCGCGATCTCGATGGCCGGAATCTCCGACGCAGGTAGACCGATGAGATATGACAACAAACATCGGATCACAGACGAATGTCCGATAATCAAAAGATCTTCCTTCTCTCGTTCCAGCTCGATGAGCACCGGCTCCAAACGCACTGGAAGAGTGACATCTGATGACGTGTCCAGAGATATTTTGAGACTGAGGACGTACCGGAGAGATCGTGATAGCTCTCGGCACGCGGCGCGCGGAACGCGTAGGGGTCTTTGACGAATCGTGCCCACTCCTCGGGATAAAACTTCTTCGCTTGATCTGGTGTAAGACCATCCCAAACACCCGGATTAATTTCCGACATCTGTGGTTTCTCGATCACTTTGACCTTGAACTTGGATGCGCTTTCCTTGTGTATGGCTACTGGCTCATTCGTGATGGTAGGCGGATTGGAGCTCAAGGATAGACTGGACATCGAGGGTTGTGCAGTTTGGAATGGCCAAGCGGTGTGGTGAGCGCGACGGCGCGTAGAAGTCCAAATCTAGGCACGCGGTTGAGCACGACACCGAAGGATTGGAACATGGCACGTACCACCAGTCGTCGCTCGCTCGCGTCATAACCACGCTGTTCCAATGCCATGGCCCTCCTTTCAGTGACGAATTCTCTCAGTTTCTCTGCGTACTCCCATCCGGCAGGAGAGAGGTCGGAGTCGGCCTTGTACGAGTGCTCGATGAGAGATTGGCCAGACTTGGATGTAATGAGTTTCGTGCGTCGAGTGAAGACTACGAATACTCACGCGCGCAAACCAGATCATGCGGAATCGGTTGTGGATGTTCATAAGGAAGAACACGATTCGTGACTTTACTCAACGTCAGTCTCTAAGTGTGCACATATCAGAATCACAACTGACCTGCAGATATCCTCGGATGTGCTAAAGACCAAAACATCAAGAAGACAGTGGTAAGAATAGCGCATATATTTACTCACATTGACCATAATCTTCTCTCCGACCTAACACTGGTCAGCACATGTTTCGGTGAGCAATCCATCATGACCTTACATTGAAAATGCGGATAAACGGCCAATTCGTCTCTGTGATCGTCTCGTAGGACTGTTCCCTGTCTCGTATACGGCCATAGTAATCTTCAACGGCCTTGTCAGGATCCCATTCACGGTACTAAGTGATATCAGTGCCTCAGTCATATGATACCAAGCCTGAGACCCACGTCAGGCGAGGAGATCTTGACGTTCCGAATGTTCGTCTCGATGATCTCCTTATTATCGCATATCGACTCTACATGGTCATGAGCTGTGGATCTCCGTTGCCTCCGATGAGCGCTCACCGAGCATGATGACGTGGATCCCCTCCTTGTCAAACTTGTCGGCGAGCGCCTGTCTGGCCTGTTGCGTGCCATTGTTGGCATCGTATATCACCACCTGACCGCCCTGTTCGAAAAAGTCCCAGATGAGTTTCTCGCAAGCATCGGAGACCTTTTTGCGAAGTGCTATCGTTTCGGGTGTCTTTTCACCTGATCGCAATGAGAATGAGTGATAGATTAGGGACGTGAACACACGCACCGAGGGTAAAGTAGTCGGGTGGGAGAGACTGCGCGCCGCCGAGGGTCTTGCGACGATAATCACCAAGCGAGACGACCAGAGTCTTGACGCCCATCCAGCGTAGATAGCGCTCGAGTGCGCGGGATATGTGTGTCTTTCCGCGCGCAGGGAGACCTACAGTGAGAATGAGAATCTTACCCGCATGCCAGAGCAGACCAGACGCAGTCGTGTACAACGGCGCTGCCATCGTGCAAGAGAGCAAAGATAGTGATTATATAATGTCCCAATAGCAGCAAGGTATACACGTCCAAAACAATCACTAGAAAGACAATAACAACAGTCACTAGTCACTTTCCGTTCAATGTAAATGATTCAATTCTGTAGTCGTCCATCTCCTGATCAAGCTGCGCAAGAGTCTTTTTGACGCGTCGTGGACCCTTCTTTGTTCGTCGTCGTGGTGCAACTGCGAGTGGTGCACTCGAGACTGGGCGCTGTTTGCGTGAACTGTACAAAGGAGTATCGATTGGGAGTGTACAAGGAATGCAACGGAATGGTTACCTTTGTGGGGCAGGATTCCCATTTGGCACGTGGCTGCGTGGTGAGGTAGGTAGGGGTGGATTTGCGAGAGCAACGGCACCGAGACGACCTAACAGGGATGGCTGCGTCTGGGCAGGAGGAGGGTTTACCGTCGAGTGTGTCGAGTCCACCACAACCTCAATCTTTATTGGACGTCCTGACGAACGATGCATGACGACTCGACGCGAACAGCGGAAGAGTACCTACGGCCGTCGATGAACTTTCCGTCGTACTTTGCGCGGGCGACTGCGGCGTCCCCCGGACGCTGGAACGCGACGATCGCCATACCCTTTGAACGACCCTGGGAGTTGTAGATGAGAAAGACCTCTTTGAGAGGCCCGACTGTCTTTCGAAACAGCTCCTGTTGGCAGTACGCGTCTTTGTGAGCGACGGCGAGGAGATATGACGACCACTTTCCTCGATTTCGACCTCGCCAACGTCTGGCGGTAGACGACTGAGGAGGATCTTGCTACCCTGGTCCTTTGGTTTCTGTTCACGCCATGCTGGTGGTACTTGACCAGCTTGGTTTCCGAGTAGGTATCGTTTTGAATTGTGGTAGTTTGCGATGCGCGATGGGGGTCTGAGATGCATTTTCAACGATTCGTTAACAAGACTTTTTGTTTGAGGCGTGTTCCATTAGTTCCAAACATGGACAAACAACAATTAACTATTCCGGGCCGGGTTACCGATGTATCACGTGGGTCATGTCTCTCTAGCTCGAACGATCAGAGCGGCAACGCATGCCGGCTTTTTTCTACTCCACCATCTCATCGACATCCTCGCTCGCTCACTTGTCTTCAGCAAGGACTCAACCAATTCACAATGGATCATATGCAGCCCCAGGATCACAACCAGAAAGACTTTCTCGCCTTTCTTTTCCCAGACTCGTCCTCGCCAGACCACAATCGTCAGCAGGACTCTGACGTCCCCCATCGTATACCCAACAACCTCTCGAATTTCACCGGATCGAGCAATACCTCCTTTAACCAGCAACCTCTCGATCTCATGGCCATGTCCAACCTGATATCGCTCCAGGGCTTAGACTCCGCACCCGCAATTTTGCCTTCCCCTGCAGCGCTCTCCCCTCAGATGCTCCTCGAGCAACAGTACAAGCTCACCCAGCTGCATCAGCTCCAGCAGCTTCAAAACCAGATTCAGAACCAGATCTTTCAACAACAGGCAAGCAATTTTCTTCTTGGCACTACCTTGATTCTCTTCCAGCCGATCATTTTCCAAATGCTGATAACGTCTTGACAGCTCGCCCTTATCAGTAGTCAGACATCTCTTGCGGCACATGAAACTAGTCCTGATCCTCCACGCGACCCGGTTCCTCCCTTCAATGGTCTCCCGACGCCTTGTACGTACGTTCCCTTATTTGGTCATCTTTCTCATTCCTGTTCCTTCGTAGTATCTTCCGCCGAAATAAGACCTACCAATCCCGACTTCATGTCGCGCCTTAACCCGCCGTTCCAGAACTCCCAGCAGTCCTTGTACAGCTCCCACGCCCTGGATTCCATGCCCCTTCATTCTCCCCAGGAACCCTCCCCGCCATCCCAGTACATGAGACACCCAGGCTCGGTTTCTGCGCCAGCCAATATTGCATTTCAGTCGTTTCCCTCTCCGTCCGATCTTGATATTTCTCCCCTTACAAGTCCCTGGCTCGAGGCTTATCCGCACCCACCAAATACTAGACCCGCCAAGCGTACGGCTTCCCCATCTGGAGATGATACTGCTCGCGTGCCCCGAAAACGCCCCACCCCGACCGCTCCCGCGTCAATAAAGCCCCCCCGGAACGTAAAGTCCGCCACTTCCACACCCCTTTTACGCTCAACCCGGCGTCGGAATAGTTCTGTCAATGAGACAGATTCTCCATCTCCAGTGGATCTGACCATGCCTCCACCTGCGCCACCCAGGAATCCTTCTTTATCACCCTCTATGATAACTGCTACTGTATCAGCCCCCCCTCCACACGAGGAGGTTCGCATGACCCCCGTGACTCCAGCGAGCATAATGAATTTAGGTCGACTTGGTGTCAGCAGTAGTCTCGCGCCAATGATACAGCCGTCCCGGGTGGATAAAGGCAAGGAACTTATCAAGACCAAGGACACTACGTCCAAGGCATCCCGCAAGGCGGGCCTGCCGCTCATCAGTCCCGGCCCTAAACCGATTCTCCCAGGTGAGCGCACTCGCACGTTCAATAGCTGAGGCAAACGAGCGTGTGCTGACTGTTGAACAGCTGGATCGGCTGCGCCTTTAAACAGTCCGCCGACAGTCTCGCCACCGACGCCCATCACTCGTAAGTCGCACAAGGATGCGGAACAGAAACGCCGCGACTCGCTCAAGTCAGCATACGATGATCTGCGTATGCTCTTACCGCCGATACCTCTCCCGTCGGACGACAACTTTCCCGACGAGCCGATTTTGCCTGGTGCCCTGCCTCCGCGTGGGCCACCCAAGGCGGGCGGTGACGGACCGAACAAGGGCGTGAGCAAGCTGCAGCTGCTTCGCTGCGGCAACCACTATCTTCGTACGCTCAAAGGCCGTGTTGACCGGCGTGACTCGGAGATCGCGATGTTGCGACACGAGGTGCTCCGGTTACGTGCGTTTGCGGGCGACGAGGCAAACAAGGGCGATGTTGACCTAGACTGCGATCTGGATGCGGTGGAAGCTTTGCGCCCGGGAATGGGACTGAGTGTTCTGGATGAAGAAGGGGATGATTGCGAAGAATGAACGTAGCACACGTCGGTTGTCAGTGTATGTACCGTGTACCGTGTTGATCTAATTATGCCAGATCCTTTTTTTTATACTACTTTCCTTTTTAGTGATGATTTTCGTGGAGTTCGGAGTGTGAATCCTTTTAGTTCACTATCCCGGCGGCCAAGTCGTCGCTGACGACTCTAGGGTTCATACGTATACGCCTCCGCTCCAACGCCTTCTCGTTCACTGCCGCTTCAGTCTATCTTCAAAATGTCGCAAGGCGTTCCCCGCAGTCCCTTGTAAGTTTATGCATCGACCCCGATGTATCATAACACATGATACGTCACGATGTTGCTCTAGGTCGGTCGTGTTCTTAGTCCACATCGCGCTCGAAGCGCCTCTCGTGGTGCAGACATTCTTCTCTCCGACCTCCCTCCCCTTTATCCAAATGACTAACACAACCGTTGTCCTCCTCAAGGCAAGTCCTTCCTCCCCCCCGCTCCAGTTCACATGACCCCATGCCGCGCCGTCGCCGAATATAGCTCTACGCCGCCATCGTCGCTGCGACGTGCATCGCTTCGGCGCTCGTATTCCCTCTCCCAGGTACGTCTTCGCGGGATATGAAGAGGCGTTGACACGGACATACGTGTGACAGAGTTTTTACCCGGGAAACGCGCGTTGGCGATCGCGCTGTGTGTCTATCACAGCATCGCGTCGACAATCCTCTTGCAAGCCCCTCGGTTCATTCCGCACACGTTTGGCGCGTGGCTCGAGTCGTGAGTGTCTCTCCTATCTCTCCGTCTCGTCCCTATCCCCTCCCTTCTCCCGTCCCCTGCGCCGCCACGCCCGTATTTGGAACACAGCTGACACGACATACGGTGACAGATTCAAAGTCACACCCGAGGCGGTTTGGGGTACGTTTCACGGCGTGTTGGGTCTCATGATGGTCGTTTGGTGGCAGATGACGTTGCAGTACGCGGGTGCGTTTCGGGGAAGCGTGGATGGGAAATGATGGGGCTAGACGGTCGCAAGCGGTTTCTTTTTCCTTTTTTCCGAAGGTTCTCGTCCGTGGTTGGCCCTTGCGTGTGATTTGCGTAGGCGGGACGGCAAGGTGAGCGTGAGGGCGAGACGTGCAAGATCCGAATTATCATAGGGTGGAATCGGCGTGTTGGTATAGATTCCGATTTTCTCTTCTCTTTGCTTGTCGGGCGTTTCAACGTCGATGTGTGCATATGTTGAACGTAATACAGGAACAAAACATATCCCGTTTAGCTCAGTTGGTAGAGCGCGTCACTAGTAATGACGAGGTCAGTCGTTCGAGTCGGCTAATGGGAATTCTTTTTGTTGGGTTTTTGATGTGAAAAGAGTGTCGAGTGACTTGTTACGTGGCCTTATCGAACTTGAGGTGAGCAATTCACACGTACTGAAGTTGCCGTCACGGTCGCAGCACAAACTCAGGCTCGTGTCAGCGAGTCGCTTCGATATCAAAAAGTTGACGAGTGACTTGCTTTTGGACGGTTTGCTGAGTTGTCACGACGAGGTGAGCAATTAACACGAGAATGATGCATGGGAATTGGATGACAGCCGTTGGGAACGAGTTCGTTGCAGGCCAGTAAGAGGGAATACAACCTTGCTATGAACCATCGGTATCAGAGACGGTTGCGTTCGCGACTCGCACGGCCTCGTGGCTATGAAGCAAAATGCGGTAGGGCCCTCTCGTATCTGTCCAACATGTTCAGTGACGATGCACGAGTGAAAATTATATCCATCTCAGCCGACCCGTTTGGCGGCAGTCTACCTCCTATTCGAATGGGATGGTTTGAATTGCCTCGACGGATACCCGCCTCCGAATCAGAGTTCGTCCACGTCTTTTAATTTATTGTCGAGGTCGGTTTTCTGAGGGGTTTTTTTTTTTTTTTTTGGCTTTTCACTGACTTGGCAGCACGGACCCGGAGTTGGGGAGCCGGTAAATTAAACAGGACCACATTCCTTAGGTCTCCGAACGGGAGGATGCTCAAAAAATAGTTGCTCACAGTTCACGGGTTGGATTCAACACCAGGTAGGTTGGACATGCGATTTCACCTTGGTCCACCTTGACGGGATGATACATTCAGTATACATCATGCCAGTGTCTCAAGTGCGTCTGCCATGGAGTCCGCAGCTCGTCTCGAGAGATCTAGTCCGGTTGAGCGCGGCCGCAGGACGCGTTCAAAGAAATAATTTGTGAACCTCTGAAGCAACTACCTTCCTTTCGCTGCCAGCATTCGTTACGTTACGTACCATCGGGTATCAATCGATTCGACGGTCTGGTCACCAGACTAGCTGGCCTTTATCAGAAGCGTCTACTGAACACCATGGTGGTCATTGTCGTCCAATACCGTCTCGGTGTATTCGGTATGATTTGCGGCTGCTGAAACCCTCGTCAGTGGACCAGATTGATCCAATAGGTTTCCTCTCTGGAAATGAGATCAAGGCTCGAGGTACTCTGAACGCTGGCCTCCGTGAGGATCTTTCTTAGCCTTTACCCTGAGCCGCACTGATAGTATCTTGCCTCGCCAGTTGACCAAATATTTGCACTGCAATGGGTGCAGGATCACGTACAGTTCTTCATATGTGTGCACCCTACTTATACCTATGTTCCGGTGGTGTCGCCATTTAGAACTGATCCGCCGCAGCTTCAGCGATGCGCGTGCGTCTCTTGGTTTCCCCATGCGTCTTTGGACGTTCGTTGTCAGTTCAGAACTGACATCGCGTGTGTCGAACGCGTTACAGGTTTTGGTCGACGGTGACGTCGATGACGGCAGTGACCGATGTATGTTGGGCTCGGACGAAAAAAAAGAGGGTTCGATTTGGAATGGAGAGTAACCATCATTTATTTATGGGCGTTTTGGATCATCGTAACAACCCTTGGTTCTCCCGGGATGTTGGTCCCGGCTGGGGTTGACTTGCCGGAATCTTCGGAATGGGTCGGGTCCATACTCACGCGTACCACGGTAGGTCACTAAGCTTCAGCACAAAATATGACAGGAAGAGTATCGCATTCGTCACGTGGGTGGCGTGGTCAGTAATAGTCAGAGCAAATCAAGAGTCAAAGAAGTGGAGTGAGAAAAGGCGTATCGCAAGAGACTTCTATTTTCATTGAAATTGATCGAACCTTCCCGTGCATGACAGAGAGAATGTGAGTTGTACCTCTTGCGGAGAGATGAGAACTGACGATGGGTAAGTCCGTGCCTCATCTTCAAGTTGGAACGGAACCTATGGCTTACCGACAGCTGTGAATATAGCGACTGCGAGAAGCTCGCGAGCGTGTGGGACGTACAGTCATTCCACTGATAGATGGCTTGGACACGGTCTTCAATAGATTTGAACTGAGACGGCCGGAAGCAGTGAGACACTCGGGTTTATATGGCCACCGGCACGGGATTCCTATTGTGGTGGCGGAAGACCATTAGTATCCATTTGGCGCTTGTGCGGCCGGAGCCTGATAAGCCCGCGGAACGTCACCACGTATCTTCCAAACTGACCAGCATCAGAATCGTGAATGGCGGGGATCAGTGGAGTTTGTTAGCCGGACTGGGAGCGAGTGGGGCTCGTTGTTCTATATCCTCAGCATGGCCAGTGCCGCAATGATGTTCTGTTTTCTCCCTTTTATGTAAGTTACTTAAATATCGGAGTCGTACACTGGCAGTGCTCTCGGCGAGATAGTGAGTGATTCAGCCGGTTAGTCCGGAAATACGCGAGGCTCACTGGTTAGTCGCCCGTAGGCAGACCTTTGTAGGAAGATATGTAGTCGTTCCTACCCTACTCTCTTCCTGATATGGTTTGGATCAAGCTGAACTTGAACTGTGCCGCGACAGCCACCGACGCCATGCTGATAAGTTGG
>JBBPNX010000165.1:0-33737 GCA_038091155.1 Harrya chromipes
GACCGTGGAACACATGCCCCATTTCATGGAAGAACGTCGTGACATCATCGTGCCGCATCAGCGCTGGTCGCTCCGGCGTTGGTTTCGCGAGGTTCGCGACCATGGCTGTTAGAGGGTAGTGTCGTTTCCCATTAGACAGTTCATAACCTGGAAGAAGGCCCCATACAGCGGCGTGCGGGTATTTGGCCTCTAAAATTCCCGAAATGAGTGTCTGCCAAAGTATGGAGCGACACAACACTGTACATACCTCGGGGAAATAGATCAAGGTAGCAGTACCCGACGAATCCGGATTCATCTTTTGCACCCTGCTCCCATACAGCAAACTGTTGAACTTCTACATACATGTATGTCAGTGAGTCTTTTAAGCCAGGGTTAGTGCCGAAGATTTACCGGAGTGCCATACATCCCGCGCATCACCCTTAACCTCTATGAATTTGACTCCAAGTAGGTTCTGGTATATTTCGAGAATAGCAGGGACAACAACAGACACCGGGAAGTACTCCTTGACAAGGGAATCATCGAGGCTCAGGTTGCGTTCCACATAGAGACGATCGTAATATCTAGCGGGGTGCAATCAGACATGGGCAGGAACAGATCTAAATAACATACCTGTAATCCCAAAGGTAAAAGTTGTCGTCAACTGGCAAGCCACGTTTGATATGATCCTCCTTTTTAAGTGCGAGAAGGGTTTCACGTTCTTTGATTCCAAGAGGGTCAAGATGCCTTTTGAGCTCGTCCAAGAACTACACGGATGAGGAATCTCATAAAATATGGTGACCGATGTAACTTACTTGCTTCGCGTTGGCCGCACTTTTGACCATCTTCACCTCTGTAATGTAATCCGCCCAAGAATTGTACCGCAGGATCTCAGCAATCTGTCTGCGCAGGCGGAGCGCAGTGTCCAGGTATCCGACGTTCTTTGCCAGTCTATCCTCAAAAGCCTCTTGAGCTTTTTTGCGCGTTTGCGGGTTGTTGGCGTATTTAAACTCGATCGTATTGTCAGATTGATGGCACATGTCACTGGTGCGACACTTACGACAGGGAAGATATCGGGTGTCTTGAAGGTGACTTCGTACAGCACTTTATCACCTTCTGTGCGCTGGGTGTATCCGGAGATCACGTCCTCTGGGACGCCATCGAGTTCTTCGCGCGTAAGGGAGATGCGACCCTGCAAGGAGCGTTAGACCGATCGATATGGATAAGTAGCAGGGTCGACTTGCATTCTCCTCGTTAAAGTTTTGCTGCGAAATCACATCCGATTCAACGCCCACTCGTGCACACACAAAGCCCAGCTACGTACCGTGAACTTCAAACAGGCATCCGAGAGGTCATCCTTGAGTAGTTTGAGCTTTTCCTTGTCCTCCTTCTTCTCAAGTGCCAACCCAGCTCGCTTCCCGTCGAGCACCATCTTCTCGACGAGCCGTTTCTGCTCGGCGCTCAACTTGTCCCAAGCACCTGTCTTGCGCAAGTTCGCCTCGGCGGTTACCTTGGCCTTGTATAGATCCTCGCGCATCGATTCTTGGTTGGAAAACTTGCGTGTACGTTCCTCGGACTTGGTAGAGGCATCGCGGAGTGCCTTGTCTGTTGAGACATTTTGATAGAACCCGAGCGGTTCGAGGGCGATGTCAAACTCGGCCTCGGCATTGGCGAGCGCAAGCTGTCACGAAAAGAGAACACGGATATCAGAGGGCGGGGAGTATATACACAGCATGGCCGAGTGTCGACTCACAAACACCTGAAAACGGACGCGTGATCAGACGATCGGCGAGCGTGAAGACAGCGCACGGTATACACACTCACGTTGTCGAAATCGAGCTTGCTCTCGGGGAGCTGGACGACATCATCGCTGACCTGCTTGTTTCTTGCGAGCGCCTCTGTGGTCAAACGCTCGATGTCTTCGATGGTATGCTGCCAACTTGGCGGAGGCTGCGGGGGCGTCAAGGATGCCATGGTGGTGTCTGCAGAGAACCTGAAGTCCAAGTAGACGTCCGAGAGGGGTTCTGCGTGTCTTGTTATCGAGGTGGTGGAGATGTGTCGTCGTATCCGAGCCTGTCTGGTGGTAGACCAAGTTCGAGATGGGCCCGGACTATCAATTTGATCGAAACGCTGAGCATGCCCGATATAGCTACCATGAGCTGGCACCCGTCCAACAATATCTCGCCCCGTTTGGAGTCGATGCAAGAGTCTTCGTATTGCTGTGGAGCTTCCGGAACGACCAACGAGGTTCATCGTACTACAAAACAGTGAGAAAAGAGTGGCTTAAAAACTTCACCGGGTAAACCAAGAACAGACGTTGCCAGAGCGTGCCAGGCTCGTTTTGTATTAAGCGCTCATCCAACCCCATGGGAAGATCCTGTCTCGTTCACCGTTGGCTTCCTCGACCACTACTCGTCATACCTTACCGTTTCGTTCACTTTGGTTCTATGCCTTATCCGGTGATTGCCTGGATTCCCAAGTCGACGCGTGTCGTCGCGGCTCTCTTTCATATCCTCCCCGTTCATCCTCACCATCTGGATTCTGGACAGCGCGTCCATCTAGAACTCGAGGACCCTACAACCCGCCCTTAGTCATATCACACTGCAGTTGCTCTCAACTCAGAAGAACGACGAACGGTGTGCTGGTTCAAGTTCCTGCAATCACCAGGGTGCAAATGGCCCCGGTCTTCACACAACAATTCTTGATATATGCGTACTATTCTCCGATCTCGAAGTTCCCAGCCCGTCAAGCTGGATTTCCCGGATCATCCAACCCTTCCACGTTCTCAGCCTCGCAAACGCAATCGAAGAGACGACTTCACCACCAAAATGGTTGAGACGACATTCCAACATCCGGCGGTTGAGTTACGACGAGATACAAGGCGATACGAGAGAGCAAGACAGGGTCTAGTGGGCGCCTTAGTTGTCGAGACGTTTTGGTTATTGTCGGTGCATTTCAACGGTACATGTCATTTACATGTGGTCTCATAATTGCCTCACGACTTTGCCGAGGGTCATGACGATGTATAACCTCAAGTCACGATTCACCGAACGAGACTTAGACAAGTAGCAATGCGGACGAGAGAGAGGATCCCGATTATTCCTGTTCTATACGCTGCTATTATATCGTACGTGCACCGTGAAAATCTCCCCGTCGTCCAATATTCAATGGTCACCAAGCTGATCAATTTAAGCTGGTTAACCCAATTTCATTTATGAATGCATTGGGGTTCGGTTCGCGTCCCAAAAAGTCCTAACCAAAAACCAGCGACATTGAGCACAGCGTGTACTTGGAAGCTTTCCATCACTAATGACACACCTTGAGCAAATCCATTTCGTCTCGACTTGACCCAGGAAGGAGGACCTTGTCTCGATACAACTTGCCCAACTTGGGATCAAGGGGACCTTTTTTGAATACGGTGGCATACATGTCTGCGGCAAAAACAAGCGAGTAGGTATACCTACATTACACGTCAGTTCAGTCGCAACTGAGGGGAACTGAGCAGACGACATACCCATAGTACCCAACATCGTATTCACCAGCAATGTGCCCAAACGCGCCCTGACCAGGCTGGTCTCCGCCTTTCAGGTGGGTGATCTGTTGTCTTAGTTCATTCCATAACTTGGTGTAGTCGGTGTTCTCGTCTAGACTATTGTCATGCACTACGAGAGCAAAGGTCGCAAAGACAAGCTGGCGCAAGTAGAAAAGCCCGATGTTGACGTAGCGACTATGTATACGTGAATAAAGAAGTCTCCAAACGATGCCCACGTCCAAAGTGTGATGCTTACCTCTTGATGATCTTGGCGATAAGATCGGCCGGCATCGGCTCTTGTGTCTTGTAATGGCTCGTCATCTTCTTCAGTACCTCGGGCTCCCAGCACCTGAAATATGGCCACCTGAGATTAGTCCCACATCCCAGAGAATGGAAACTTGTACTGGACCAATTTTCGAGCATCTGCGACGGTGCCTCGGCAAAATCGAGTGCAACGGTTGTCCCGTGGAATCGTGAATATCGTGTCTGACTCAACAATTCGTGGAAAATATGGCCCAGTTCATGAAACAGTACTGTTACATTGAAGTGTCCCATAAGTGCTGGCCGCTCTGACGTCGGCTTTGCGAGATTAGCAACCATGACTGCTACCGGATAGTGCCGTTTCCCTGTGGGAAGCTCATATCCGGGCAGGATGCAAAAAACAGCCGCATGTGAATATTTTTTCTCTAAAAGCTTGAGTGTGTTTAGGTAAATATGACGCGGGACGGTGCCTTGTAACGTACCACGAGGGAAGAGGTCTAGGTAGCAGTACCCGATGAAATCTGACTCGTCCTGTACATCTTTTTCCCAAACCGCGAATTGTTGGACATCTACACGCGCGTGATTCTAATATCTAATGCTAGGCAGTAATAACGACTCACCAGGATGCCACACATCCTTCGCTTCGCCGAGAACCTCAATGAATTCGACGCCGAGAAGATTCTGGTATATGACAAGAATGGCGGGGACGACAAATGAAACAGGGAAGTACTCTTTGATGAGAGAGACATTCAAGTTCTGGCTGCGCTCCAGATACAGGCGGCTATAATATCTAGCGGTATATCCGCGTCGTCAACCCAACGCTGCAATAACGTCAGCTGGAAAAATGATTACCCCGAGTCCCAATGGTAAAGGTTGTCATCAATTGGGAGCCCACGCTTCGTGTGATCTTCATTCTTAAGCGCAAGAATAGCCTCAAGATCTTTCTTTCCGATAGGATCGAGATATCTTCTGAGTTCATCCAAGAACTAAGTGCAAATTTTGTTTCACGTCAATGAGGAGGTCAACCACAAATCAACTTACATTCTTGACTTTAGCAGCACTCTTTACCATCCTCACCTCAGTAGAATAATCTGCCCACGAATCATACTGCAAGATTTCAGCGATCTCCTTGCGTAGGCGGAGTATGTTGTTCAAAGGCTCCACGTTGATTGCTAGCCGAGCATCATGGGCTTGCCGCGCGGCCTTACGGGTCGAGGGGTCGTGTGCATGATCGAGCTTGATTTCATGCATTCAACGTGAGCAAACGCTACCGATGGAAAATGTTGTGAGACTCACGACTGGCCCGATGTCCGGTGTCTTGAATGTGACATCGTATAATACCTTGTCACCTTCTGTTCGTTGCGTAAACCCAGAGATCACATCCTCAGGCACCCCATCCAGTTCCTCGCGCGTGAAACTGATGTGACCCTATTAAACGCTCCTCTATCAGTCACGCTGAACAAATGTGACCAACCCACATTCTCCTCGTTGAAGTTTTTCTACCTGTGCATTAGTACCACACATGCCATCACGAACTACAGCTACCAACCATGAACTTCGAGCATGCGTCTGAAAGTCCATCCCTGAGACTCTTGAGCTTCTCTTTGTCTTCCTGCTTCTCCAGCGTCAGACCGGCCCGCCTGCCATCGAGCAGCATTTTCTCAACGAGACGTTTCTCCTCGACACTGAGTTCGTCCCAAGCGCCCGTCCTGCGCAAGTTTGCCTCGGCGATTGCCTTGGCTCTGTAAAGATCCTCCCGCATTGATTCTTCGTTCGAAAACTTGCGTGAACGCTCCTCCGCTGCGGTGGAAGCATCACGCAGCTCTTTGTCCGTCGAGGCGTTCTGATAAAAAGCGAGCGATTCTGTGATGCCCCTTAGTTCTGCTTCAGCCAAGGCGAGAGCAGACTAAGTATATTAGGGGGATTAGAATGTCAAGGAACCAATTCGAAAGTTGCATCGTGCAAACTTACAAACACCTGAACGGAAAGCGAATTTGATTAGTCGATGGGCGGGAAGAGATGGAGAACAGTGCTTACATTATCGAAATCGAGCTGATGCTCGGGCAGCTTGACAATGACATCACTGACGTTTCTTTTCTTCTCTAGTGCTTCAGTCATAAGCCTCTCGACATCTTGAACGGTATGTTTCCAAGTGGGCCGAGCTTGGGGAGGTATCAACGGAGGCATCGGAGAATAATCCAGTCGCTGAACGCGCTCTTAAAACTTTGGGACCCTTCGGTGACCATTTGCATAGCCCGCCGGGACCTTGTGACATCCACATGTGTGGGATCATTCGGGAACATTAGTATGTCGCTCAGAGGTCGCCTTTATGGGTCACGGCGCCGATGGAATGATGGAAGTCAAATGGAAGTTGACGTTGAAATCATGTGAGAAAACACCAGCTGGGCTTTAGGGTGCTGACTCGGAGTTTCTTGAACTACCAACAAGACTGACACCATGCAAGCCAATGAGAAAGAGTACAGGGAAAACAGTGATTTAAAACTTTATCGGTGCCATCGGCGAGTAAACCAAAAAATACAGTAAGAGTAGTACAAACAAAACAGCACAGTACAACAGCATCCATTGCGTCCTTCTTTCAACCTCCCTCCACCTTTCGAATCATCCGTCTATCGCGATCTCCGACGACTGCAATCAACCCCTCGTTCTCAAGCGCTCTAATGACCTCTGCAAACTCGACGGCGTCCACGCGAATACTACTTTGCTCTCCCAATTGCTTGATCGCGTCTCCCCACCGAATACCCCGACTCTTTGCCCCACCAGCGCTGTCCAGCATAGCCAAGAGTTCCTTCCGCATATCGTCACGTAGCCTTCGTTGCCCAACCCCAGTACCAGTGTTGAGTAGGCCCATATCAATTTTACCTGTCCGTGGGTCCATCGCGCTCGTCCGAATCGCCTCGCGCATAAGTCGACAAGCTTCTTGGACGTCCTCCAGCTCGACCTGCGCTGCGAAACGCATTCGGGCGTGGGCTTCAGAGAGGCGGATCATACTTTCCAGCTGACGCGTGGTCGCGGTGATGCGTTTCTCTGCGCCACGAGGTTCATTCGCGCCAATGGAGCGAAGTGAGACATAGGATGCGACGAGTTCGTCACTAGCTTCCGAGCTGAGGACGGGATGGATGTGCGTTCGAGCATACTCGATGTATGCAGACAATTCTTCGAGAGGCTGGGTCATACTCTAAATTTACAAATAACATCGAGCGTTCAAAATGGGACCAACCAAGATATCATGACCTCCAGTGTCCGGAGCGTCTTCGAGGTATAGTCCGACAAGGTGCTGGGCCAGTTTTCGGTCTAGGGTTTCATCAACGCGATCCAGGACCAGGTAAAGGAGGTCAAATCGTGATATGAGAGTTGGAGGAAGGTCGATGTTGCGGGTAATGGGCAGGTTTACATTGTACTTCGACTCAACCGGATTGGCTGCAGCAAGAATCGAAGTTCGGGCATTCAAGGTAGTAATGATGCCAGCTTTTGCTATTGAAACGGTTTGTTGCTCCTGGAAATGTAATGAGTGGAAGCCATCGGACTTAGATTCGCGGACTGACCATGACCTCATGAAGAACACTACGGGTCGCGTCCGACATTTTATCAAATTCGTCGATACAGCAAACACCTCCATCACTCAAAACAAGGGCACCACTGGGTACGTCGTTAGCAATGAAGAAAGGTCGATATATTAACACGGATTTACCTCTCTAGAACAAGTTGTCTCGAGTCAGGATCTCGAGTGACATACGCAGTGAGACCGACGGCCGATGATCCCTTTCCAGACGTATACACTCCTCGAGGAGCAATTTTGTGCACGTACTGGAAAAGTTTAGCCCATTGTGGAGAGCGGAACGGTGAAAAATCACCTGCAAAATTTGAGATTTACTAGTACCAGGATCGCCAACCAGTAGGACGTTGATGTCTCCACGATATCTCGGCCCCCCACCTCCACCGCCTCTTGCAATATTCTTGTTTGTTCCGCCAAACAGTTGAAGCAGTATACCCTTTTTGACGTCATCCATCTCCCAGATAGACGGAGCAAGGGATCGAGCAAGAAGCTCGTACAAATCATGTTTTCTGCTAAGTTCGATGAGTTTCGCTTCAAGTTCGGCTTTGCGGATTTTCCGGGTGTGCATGCCACCGATGGCATCTTCAACCTGAATGTGAACGATATCAATGTACGTCTTGAAGAGACTTTTCATTGTTCGCTGGCGGGGATTCACCCTAACGGGCACACTCCTGAAGATACCGATCACTGTGAGACGGTCACCAGGTTTTGCCAGATCGACTAGCTCGTCGTACACGCTTAATGAAACCGTGTGAGGGGTCTGACCATCAGGCACTGCATCTGGGGTCTCTTGTAGCCTGATGACTTGCCGATCCGCAAACTCGCAACGGTTATGTATGAGGGACATTGTGCCAACGGATGCACATACGTCACGTGGACAACGACCGGGTTCTTCTATCTTGCCGCGATCAATTTCGACCTGGACGGTGTGGGAGCAGACAAGGCATCGGAAGAACGCGACTTTCATGTCTGGGATGACAGGAGTGGCACGGATGACGAGACCCTTGATGCAAATGAGCTTGTCGGTATCTGCAGCACTATTTTAGTATCATTATATCGTACCGATAGAACCGAGAAATTCATTACCAGTTGGATTGAGTTCGCGCATGTTGACAGACTGAAGCCCAAAGGGTCGCACTTTGTATACTTTGCCCATAATGTCAGCGATCTCTTCGTCGCCTTGCTCTCCGTGCATGCCTTCCGCGCCAGCCTGCTGGTCTTCATCGGCAATTTCCAACATGAGATCCTTGAGCACTTGATCCACCGCGGGTATCACTTCCTGAGGATACTTTTGAAGCTGTTCAAAGAGCTTTTTCGAAGGTGGGTATGCAAATAAGTTAACCATGTCCAAGTTTAAGTTGGTCTGTCCTGTTTGACGCATGGTCCGCAGCTGAGTTTCGTACAAAACGACTTCGGCGTCTTCTGGAGAATCGAATGCCATAGTACGTATGTTTTTTTCCCGATCATGCAATGCGCGATACTTGGGTTTGAATCCACGAAGGAATTCACGGAAAAGCTTCATCGTCTCTGCAAGATTGACGGTAGTACCCCATATCGCACGGATCTCGTCGGGTTCATCTGTCGGGGCAGCAGGTGCGGAAAGGTTAGGCGCAGATGAGGGTGGCATGGATAGATGTGTTCCGTCTGAATTAAGGTTGTCATTCAACATGTCATTATGGTACGCTCGTCGTGCGATGCGGCGAGGCGTAGTGGAAGTGAGAGAAGAGTGTATGTCGCCTCTGCGATTTCTGGGTGTAGCGTGAGGGGTGAAACTGGCGACGCGCTTGGCCAACGGGGTCGCGGGGTCGCTCCCTGGAAAGAAGAGCCGCTGCGGGCTGGACTGGGGAGGCCCGTCCATGTCTGCATCGTCGATGTCGGACGTCGGGAAATCGACTCTTGGCGGGGAAGACATGAGGACGTTATTCGGGATGGCGATGAGAAAAGACGCGCACGCGACGCGACGCGTTCATTGAACATTTAGGGTAGGCATATTTCAAGACCTCCTGCCCGTGACGTTCTCATCAACCACCACTATACCACTCAAATGGCCCCAAACTTGGACGACGCAAATCAGGTTTGTTTCAGCACGTTATGGGGACTATCATCTAACGAGATCTAGCAGACCAGTATTTACATCCCATACCAGAAGCCAGGTAATGACCATGCCCTATCAGACATAGCGTTTCACCCACTAGTGACATCAGACGTGGACGATGTCGGAACCTACACATTGTTTCCAGACAGAGATCTTCCAGATGGCTACGAGCTACGCCTTGCTGCGTACAAAATGGCATGGTCAAAGTGCCTGCAACGGGTCCAGGTATGCGTCGAGTAACATATATACGCATGCACTGATTTGGGCCAGGAATTAATCCACGTTCTGCATGAACCGATCGTAGACAGGGTGGCAGAATTGGTTAATACGGCCTACACGGGCACTCTGCCAGGCCTGCCATACACAGAGTTACCGGTCATATCGGTGACTGGTGAGCGTACCATGGAGACATCAATATTGTTGCTCACTTACCATGCTAGTATTCGGGACTTCTTCGTCGATCTTTGACGAAATTTCGGCGCGTCTCGAAACAGAAGGGAGGGACGATCTCTTTGATGACCACACTGGTCACCACATCGTTACCCACCTCTTCCCGCAAGATTGCCCGAACCTCACGTCTGCAATGAAGACTCTCGTTACCGGTTTTATCAACAATACCGAGGAGACTCTAGGTACGTGCGCGTGGCCTTCTGAGCTGGACGCTTACTTGACATCTTCCTAGACTCGATAAAGCGGAAACCTGCTAGTTCGTTGTCCACACTCGACATCACGCTCCTTCAAATATGGTTCGATGCGCTGTGTGAATCGAGAAGTAATTACGCACTGCATATCTAGTGACGGCGATACTAACCAAGCCCCCTCAGGATCAGATAATGAGACGACCCGTTTAGTTGTCATTTTGCACGATTTTGAGCGATTCGACCCCCCGGTTGTGCAGGACCTCTTCGAAATCTCTAGGTACCCGAGGCCTGTTTTGACTTGGCCTTGTAACCAGCTGACGTCAGATCCATAGCATCGCGATCCCTAGACTCCCCCTTGTTTTCATTCTTTCCCTGACCTCTCCTTCGACGCCATCATATATCCATACCACTTATCCTCGATCCACCTTGTCTCGCTTGCAGGTTCGGAGTTGTTCGTTCTCAATGAGCCAGGGTGTCTTGTACGATATCCTGTTGAAGGCGAGCATCTCTATATGCGGCTCCGTTTCCAGTTTGAACTTTTGGTCAGACGTTCTTTGACGTCGAGTTCGATCCTGATATCGTCCTTGGACCAGCAGCGATCGAATTCCTCGTTGATTTCTTTGGGAGACACTCACTGTCTCTTGATGGTCTGGTATCCATCCTGCAGGTGATAACTCTTGCTTACCACTCGTAACTTTATTTCTAAGCCTTATCCCAGCTAGTTTATATGAAGCATTTCGAAGAACCTCTCACTGCTTTACTTGCCGAGGAAAACCTCGTGTCCGGGAAGTTAACTGATCCCAGCTCAGCTCCCTTTCTCGACTGCATTCTTTCTAGAGTTCAGACTTCAGTCTTTGAAGCATATCACTCTACTAACTGGCCGGCTGAAGATGATGTTGACAGGCTGCTTGGGATTGTCCGCAACGCTCGCCTGACCTTCCAGAAAAGCTCGAAATTGTTCCGCGCGTCCTTTCGGGTCCTCCTCCTCGTGCAAGACTTTATGATTTCACTCGGTCACAGAGCTGAAAAAAACCTTCCTGAGCTCATGTGTACAGCTTTAAGAGGTCGTCTTGGAACCGTCTATAGATGTTTGTGTACCCTAGTCAAGTAAGTAATTTGCAATGTGTGACATTCAAGCTAATGGTCTGGATGCCAGACAATTGCAAATCGATCAGCTGGATGAGTTGCTGTTGGATCTACATGATTTCTTTGTTGGCGTTCCAACTCAGGTGCGAAATGCGGAAAAGGAAGTGATATCGCGGGTCAAGAAGGCCCGCTCGGTCCTTGCTGATAATAATGGACCGCGGGAAGCACAAGGGTTGGCCGAAGTAATTGGGGAAATGCTGGTTGAATATTTTCAGTCCGTGATCTCATCTCATCCCATCCCATCCCATAATTAAAATTGACGTTTGTGTCCAACTTAGACGTCGCCTTCTCTTGCTCGACGAACTACCACTGTGGGATACCTGGTACACCGGTGCCACTCCTTTCCCTTCCGAGGTATGGGCGGTGATTCTATTCTGCCCAGTGCCTGATCTACATAATTCTGATAGTTATTGAACCCATCTCTACGTGGCTCGATATTTTCCGGCTTGTTGCACCCACAAGACTATGGTCCGATTGCCACGAACCAAGGCGATATCGACGTCGATGACGAGGAAACACTTTGCGGCATGCCCGACACCAGTATTCTATTTCAACGCTACCTGGAAAGTGGGAAAATGATCAATGTGTTCGACTGGTTTGAGTCGTTCACAGTTGTGATGGAAGCGCAGAAGCAAGAAGCGATACAGCTAGAGACAGCTCGTGAGCCTCAGACGCGCACTCCCATGCGGCGAAAAGGAAAGCAACGGACCGCCGAGGATGAAGCGTTCCGCGGGGAAAACCAGGAACAAATCGAAAAATGGAGATTAGAGGTTCAGGCACGCTTTATTCGCTCGCTGCATGAACTCGACTACATCGGATTCATCAAGCACACTGGTCGTAAAGCTGACCACGTCATGCGTACCGTGTTTGACGTTCCTGGTTGAGCACGCAAGTGACGCTTTCCCTTATTACGGATCTTACCTTCAATTGTCCTTACATAGCATCCACAAGCTGATGCCTGAGTAGAATTCAGAACTGTCAACGAAATCCATGGGTAAGTTACCATGTGAACTTGTGCCCCCGGTAACCAAACAAAGTGTGCGGGCCCAACTCGGATCCCAAGCCTTACTTAGGGGCCTCCGCAAGCGGACGAATTAGATTCATCCGCCTGTCGGCAGTTGGAACTCCGTCGTTTACTTACTCTCGTTCCTGCTTTTTTCTTTCTTGTCTCACCACTGTCAGTTTCGTGCCTATAAGCAGTCGCTTTTGCAACTACTCCCCTACACTCATTTCCTTCACACTCGTTTCCCAAAAATGTTCAGCTCTGCTATCGTCTCCCTCGTTCTTGCTGCGTCTGCGCTGGCAAACGTTTATGTACGTTTGTCGAACATTTTTACAGGCAACGATAACCTGTGTGCTAGATTAACCAACCAATCGCCTCTACCACGTTCACTGCTGGTCAACCAGCAACCATTACCTGGATAGAGAGCGGTGATGGGCCATCCCTCTCAGACTTTGGCAGTGCGACCTTTGGTATCTACGTCGGGAACGCTCTCCAACAGGTATGACTTGCCTCGTGAAACTCGTACGACTGACAACTCACTTCGTGTCTAGACACCTCTCCAGATGCTTGATACCGTCAACGTGGCACAGCAGTCCTCGCTTACTTTCACGCCGCAAGCTTCCATCGGAGCAAACAGCAACACATAGTAGGCATTTCCACATCAATGTATTTCCCACAGTCGTCCTTATCAACACCCATCAGCTTCATTCGCGTCACCTCTGTCTCGTTGAAGAACCCTAGCTCACCTCAATACCCCGAGGAGGCCTTCTCTGCCATGTTTACGTACGTACCGCGCGCACATTAATTACTTACTTTTGATCCTCATTGATGCGCTTCTCTCTTCTCTTCTCTGAACAGCTTGGCTGGCATGACCGGGTCCTTCAACGCCTCTATCCAGGCCGAGATTGACGGCCAGTCGACCGCACCCATTGGTCCGACGAGCTCATCCAGTTCGCCCTCGGCAACAGGGTCCGCGGCTAGTGCTTCCATGACGCTTCTGCCATCTTCCTCGTCTTCCTTGTCTTCTTCGTCGGCCGCGGCCGCATCCGCATCCGCGTCCACGTCTAAAAGTGCCAACGGTGCCGGCAAGCCGGTCATCGCCACTGGCTTCGTGGGCCTCGTCGCCGCGCTCATCGGGGCTTCTCTCCTCTAATCACTCGCGGAGACTCGATGCTGTTTGGGCCCGTCTCTTCCCGCCCCTTGTGCTTCCGGCATCTTTCGTTTCGTCCTCCCTCTCCTTGCTCTTTCTCACGTCGGTGCACAAGTAACCTTTTTTCTGTCGGTTTTCTTTGGCTTGACATCATTGGCGGGTCTAACTGTTTGATGTGCTTTCTAATTCTCCTTGACGAGGCGAACTACGTAGTGTGTCCAACGCTTTACGATCTAGATCTACCATACCCATTTTGGATACCCTGCTGTCGTGTCCTTTGCTAATCGCTAATAACGAGCAGTCTGACTGTGATATACGTGGTGTGGGAACTGCGTTTGTATCGCGCTTATCGTATCGTATCAAGTACGTTATCCACTCGAGGTCCTCTCGATAAGAGATGGTTGCACACAGCTACGATGACCTCGTGCAATCCCGATCACGTTGTCACCGCTGACATCCCATAGCCATCGCCAGTGAATGAAACGCCCCAACCCGCCAACGCCGGAAGCACTGTCAATTTATTGATGGCCTAGAGCCTCGGCAGTATCCTTCCGGGCTTCTACATCACGCAAGTCCTCGTGCATACACGCATGCAACTCACACTGCATTAGCCTGGCATCCCCTGGTCAAGCAAGACCGTGACACAAAGAAGACGGGTGACCAGACGTCGACCAACCTCGGGCGGCGACGAGAACCAATTCCTCGATTTCAAGACAGTACGAATTCATCGTTCCGTCGTCGCAACGATCCTCTGACATCCTCATCACGTTTGTTTACGCCAGGCTCCTCAAGGTGCTGTGTCTCCTTCCAAACAAGTGCTCATGATGCTGTCGTTTGAGGTGCAGTCCAGAGCGCCTGCCCCCCCGTGATCATTCCACTCTGTTTGTTCTATCCGTGTTCACATTTACCGAAGCCGGCGCACCCACGTCCTCCGCTCATCCATGGGTGGATGAAGAACTACTGCTTGACTACTGCTTGAGGCTGCACATGACATACCACAACCATCATATCCCACCAGTGGCATCCTGTCCAGAGGCGCATCATGAGGAACGTCGATGCTATTGGTCTATCCGAGGGCCGATGGTTGCAGGCGCGCGCGAGATCGAGTTGGGCAAGATTTCTCACGATCCGGCCTACCAGTCGATCCAGAGGACTCTCCGTCTTCTCCAAGTGCCAACCCGCCACGCGAGCAGGGGCGTTCCACGTTTGCTTCCGGACAGCGCAAGCGGGAAAGCCTTTTCTTTTTGATATACTATGATCAACGTACCGCATAATTCACAATCTCTCTAACGCGTGTATGTGGCAGCCCCCGCAGGACCGAAGTCGCGATAGAGAGCACCTGCTAGTGTGCCGACCCGTCCGGATCCACGCAAGATGCTTATCTCGCTCAAGGTGCGACGGAATAAACCCAGGCGACTCCTGTGTCCCTTCCTTAGCAGTCACTGCAGGGAGGTATAATCGCACTTGTATATCTATATCCTCGGATCCCCACTCATTCTGCCTTGTAGGTTCCGCTTTTGGAGTCTTGGAGGTTAGTGGTACACCGTGGGCACACTCAGCGTGCTTCATTTCGGAACTGGCTGGTATGTGCGGTGCGTCCAACGAACTTCCTGACCTAACATTCCAGCCATGCAGATTGCATACTCTCCCTTATTTTCGAGGCGCTTTACCGTATGTGAGATGTGCACGGCCGCTGCAACGCAGATCCATAGATCTCGTCCTACGCTATAGAATACTCAGAATGATGATGAGGCGGTTTGGACTCGTGCTTTTACTGCTCATGTCGATTGCATTCCTACTACCTACCAAATTCGTCCCTCCAACCAAGCAATGACAAAACACCGTGCGATGAACTGGAAGGTCGGGATACAAGTCCACCTCCAAGGGTATCAGTCCGCAGTGGAGACAATGATCCTCAACGAACGCCCCGCGTGTAACTCTTTGAAATTAGGAACTGATTCATTGTCTACGACTATGATCGAGGGGTAAAACGGGACGCGTGATGGCAAAACGACACATGGATGCAGCAATGAACGCGACGACCTCATGTACCCCAGGTGAACCTCCTCCCTAACGATCGACAGATCCATGAATACTAGGAATGCTGTAAGGAAAGACAAACTCAGATATATGGATGATGCCTACAATCAAAGCTCGTCCGCATCACTTGACCGCCAGCAAACCATCCACGTTGGTAGCAAGAACACGACTCTGACTCTGCCTGGATGTGGGTAATTCCGAGTCTCACCCACTGTCCTCAACCTTTTGATACAAGCATGAGGAAAGTAGACTCACCGTTATGGGAACCCCTCCACCACCGGAGGGTTGAGGGGCTTCATTCGCTGGCGGTAGCTGATGAGATGTCAAGTGTTATGATATGGTCTGACCATATCCAGAGAAGGGACGTACAAGACTTGCTTGGTTTGGTTCAGCTGAGCTTTGAGGATGAGCAGTACGGGAGGCATCTTCCGTTGCACGATCTGGGGGCGGGCGGCTGGTAGGTTGTGTCTTTCGTGACTTCCTTCTAAACACATTCAAGATGGCCCGGGAATGATCTTCCTGCCTTCTAGGAGGCGCCACCCACGCTCGCTAAAGGATATTATGAGGCAACTGACGATTTATCAAAGAGAGAGGGCTCACTCGCTTGCGTTGACCCGCTGCCATCGTTGAGGGCTGGACAGGTTGATCCCTTTTTGGTGGTGAGGGTGAACCTGCTGGAGCGGCAGATTGACCGGCTCGGTCTTTCTTGCTCCTCCCAGTCCTTGCCTTGATCCACTTTGCAAGGCCTAGACGGGTCTTGTTTGAGCCAATAACATCAGAATGTCGCTCTGGGTGCATTTCCAGAGGGGAGCTTGTCGGTGAAGCAGAGGATACCTGTGGTATAGTACCGGATTCGTCAAGCGGTATTGCTTCATTCACTGGCATACGGGAATGAATGGAGGATGCCGGCGATGGTGACTTTGGCAAGGTCAACACAGGAACGAAAGGGAGTGAGATGGTCACGAACCTGGTCATAGTCGAAAGCAGGGCGAGGGGCAGGCGCACTCGTCGGTATTTCGACCTATGGTGTCCGAATTGTGAGAACTCGTTTGGAGAGGGGCGGATAAGCTGATACCTCTAGAAGATCGATTTCACCGTCTGTGCCTCGGGTCCTGCCAGACTCGGTGTCATGAGTAGATGGCTGGTGTAAGGGTGTAATGAAGATGTCAGAGGGACGCGTGCAATGACGAAATGACGAGCTCGTACTAGATGGGAGTCGCGGGATTTATCGTCGTCACCACGCGTTGTATGATGTTCGTCTCCATGCCAGTCCTCGTCCCTACTAGACCCCTAAAGCAGCGTGAGTTATCCCGCTTGCAAGCACGTATGTATGTATACTTACATCAACGTGGAGGTCCTGGAGGATATCGTCGAGGTTACGGAGTGTGATTTTCCCGTCGTTTTGTCCTATCGCGAGATAGCTACTGTTTGAGGAGAGTGCGATCGGGAGGATGTCGTTGTCGCCCTCGATGATGGGACCAATCTGAGAGAGAGTAGACATGTCCCGAAGTGAGATCGAGCTACCTGCATAGGCGGCTATAAACCGCGTGTTTGAAGCCAGAGCAATAGAGCTGTAATTATTATCATCGTGAAGCTGGTATTGGGCAACTTGGGTCCCAGCGGCCACGTCGAAGGACTTGACTTTGCTAGTGTAGCAGGTGGCGATGATTTTCTGACCATCATCCGACCACGCAAGGGGGGTGAGTATGAAGTTACTTGGTGTCTCTGTCTCGATGGTGATGATTTTGTCTCCTGTATGACTGTCCAAGATGTGGATTGGGCCACCACCAATGGAAATGGCAATTTGCTCGCCATTCGGAGAGAATCGGATCCCTGACACCCACGCGCCGAACTCAAGTGGCCTGATCAATCGCTCGCCCGTCGATATGTTCCATATGCTTGCACTCTTTGATGAGGTTCCTGTCGCAAATCGAGTCGAGTCGGGCGACACGTCCACTGCCCACACCCAGTCCCCCGCCTCGACGTCGACGACCTTTTCCTGCAGCTCTGCATCCCACAGGCTGACACCATTGCTTGTCCCGACCACTACCCATTTGCCATCTGGTGATAGTGATATAGCACACACATTCATTCCCGTCTGCCTCGTTACCTCTTCGCCATCTGCAATTCGATACCGTCGAACCCCATCGTCACTTCCACTCAGAACGTACTGTCCGTCAGGATGGAAAGCAATCGCATACACGCGGTTTCCTGCTTTCAGCACTATTGTGTCTTCTGACTGCATCGTCAGTGCGGTCCATTCTCCTCTGAATTGGTACTCACTGGTCTTCGTCTGCGACATTCTGATAGATGCAGCTTCAGGGCTCCAAGCGTCAAAGAACAAGGTATTTCAGTTTATACCAGTGTGCAGAGTCGCAATGTAAACGAGCTTTTTTTTATATCTTGACGCCTCGTGTCTTTGGCGCTAATTCTTGCTCGGGTCCGAACTGTTAATCATTTCAAACTCGTTACGCACACAGGGACCTCTCAAGCACTGATACTCCATGTGGACATTCTTGATGAGATGAGCTGAAACAGCATCTACCAGAATCAGGTGCTGCTACTATTATTGTATTTACCCGAATGCCTTGGTTGCATCCGCTCAGCCCAGGCCGAAACTGGGGCGCATGTATAAATTCGACGCGATTGTACTACGACGCCCAACTGCTTCAACCGCTTATTTCAAGTGCTTGAGCATACTCCCTGGCGTCTCTGTCGCTTTCGATCGCTTTACGGTCTAGAACTACCATACCGAATCTCCCTAATGTCATGTACAAGTCGTTTTGCTAACCGCCGATAATAAACGAGCAGTCTGACTGCGATATGCGTGGCGCGAGGAAAGCCAGAACAGTGTATTTCTGTGATGCTCATCGTATCAGGTGCGAGACAGACACGACGAAGCATGTCATGTCATCGACAGAAAAGCATCCGAAAGTCTATACCATCTCGACGTCCCCCGATAACCGCGCCTCTTGGCAAGAAGGCAGCCACACCTCATGCAATCCGAATTCTAAAGACCATCTAGAGTGTCTGTAGACTGGGTGAGCACGCGATCAATCGGTTCCATCCAGGGTATCACAATCAGACACGTCACGGTACCATGATGTCCACCTCTTCCCCTCCCCCTTCCCCTCCCCCTCTGCCACCACTACCACCGATATCTCCAGGCGTAGTTTCAGTTTCAGTTCCAGACCCGGTACCTCCTCTCCCTCCGTCCGCAATGACTGCGGTTGCTGCATAATCACCACACCCGATCCACCTCTCCCCTGCTACCACCACCCCCTTCGGTCACACCCGCACCAGACCCAGCTTCGCCGCCAGCCTTGCCCTTGTCCCGCCGCTTGCGCTTGCTCCCCACGCCTGCACCTGGCCCTGGGGAAACTACCACACCAGCACCGTTGAGCGCCGCTTCGAATTGTCTACCCAGTCCAATCACGGGTCGGGCTTTGCGCTGACTGGGTGCCACAGTGCCAGCTCCAAACCTTATCCTTGTCCGCGCTTACAGGCGCACTGGGCAATCCTGCACCAGGGCCGACTTTGGAGGGTACAAGACCACCAGACGAAGGTGTCGCAGTCGCACCAACCTCGCTCTTGCCTGGATGCGAACGACCATGCGACTCATTTGGAGGCTGGTATCGAGGCCCATGTCCACCAATCGATGCCGACGTCGGCGACTTGGCGGTCGACGGGGGCGCACCACCACTAGCAGGTTGGCTCTTTCCCGGAAAAGGACATTGTCCTGCATCCTGCGCCTGCACTTCTGTATAGCCACAGTGGCGGCAACTGCCTTTTTCGCCTTCTTCAAGTTCTTGTTCGACGGGGCCGAGGGTTGGGCCTGCGGCTCTGCTTGTTTCCCGGATGGCTGCGGGGCGACAGTAGCGGCTGCCTTTCTCTTTGCCTCTTCCTTTTTCGACGACGTGCTGTTACGTTGTGAGGATGTCCTCGACGAAGACCGGTGGGTGACAGTTATGACGAGGGGCATAGCCTATGGACTACGGAACTCCAGCAAAAGTTCATCGATGGGCGACCTGACATCTCACCTCAGACTGCTGATCCAATCAGCCTGAGATTTGCGACTGGCACCAAGTTATCGTCTGTAGTGTTCCGACAGGACAATCAGACGGGAAAGTCATCCTTCGCAACTTCGGCAGTATTCTTCCGGATTCCGCATCAACATAAGTCCTCGTGCATACATGCATACAACTTACACTGCATTAGCCTGGCATCCCCTGGTTAAGCAAGACTGTGACAGCAAAAAGACGAGCGACCAATCTCGGGCGGTGACGAAAATTAATTCCTCGATTTCAAGGCAGTACGAGTTCATCGTTCCGTCATCGCGACGATCCTCTGACATCCTCATCATGTTTATTTACGCCAGCACCTCAAGGTACGAGTTCATCTGTGTCTCCTTCCAAACAAGTGCTCATGATGCTGTAGTTTGAGGTGCCGTCCAGAACGCCTGCCCTCGCTTTTGACTACGACCAAGTCCGTGATCATTTCACTCTGTTTGTTCTATCCGCGTTGACGTTTACCGAAGCCGCCGCACCCGCATCCTCCGCTCATCCATGTGTGGATGAGGAACTACTGCGCGAGGCTGCGCATGACATCCCACAACCATCATATCCCCGGAGACGCATCAAGAGGAACGTCCCGACGCTGTTGGTCCATCCGAGGGCCGATCAACATTCAGAAAGTGGTTCCAGACGAAGATACGAAGGCGCGCGCGAGATCGAGTTGGCCAAGATTCCTCGTGATCCAGCCTACCAGTCGATCCAGAGGGTTCACCGTTGGCTCCGAGTGTCAACCCGCCACATGAGCAGGGGCGTTCCACGTTTGCTTAGGCAGGTGTAATCATACTTTTATATCCCCGGATCCCCATTCATTCTACCTTGTAGGTTTCGCTTTCGGAGTCTTGGAGGTTATTTGTACACTATGGTCGCACTCAGCGCTTGATTCCGCAACTGGCTGGTGTGTACGGTGCGTGCTGTGCGTCCAACGAACTTCCTAACTCAACACTCCAGCCATGTACTCTTTCATATTTTCGAGCAACGTTACCATATGTGAGATGTGCACGGCCGCCGCAACGCAGATCCATAGATCTCGTCCTACGCTGTGGAACACTCAGAATGATGATGAGGCGGTTTGGGCTCGTGCTTTGATTGCTGCTCACGTCGATTGCATCTGCATACTGATTATGCGTACTTGATCCCACTAGCCCTACCGACTCGTCCGCGTCCAACCAAGTATGCAGGGATGATGATAAAACACCGTACGATGACACCGCCTATCGTTCCCCGGCCCGTTATGATGGGTCAGCCGTACCGATACCAACCCATTGGGTGGAAGGTCGGGATGCAAGTCCATCTCCGAGGGCATCAGTCTGCAGTGGGGATAGACACCAACATTACGTTCTGCAGTTGTAGTCCTCCATTTCATTTTCCTTCGGTCTACTAAAGCTATACGATACGGCACGAGATACATCCTCGTCGACGAGAATCCGCAACGAACTCCCCGCGTGTAACTCTACTCGAACCAATGAGATTAGGAAGTTGTCTACGACTATGATCGAGGGGTAAAACGGGACGCGTGATGGTAAAACGAGACATGGATACAGAAAGGAACGCGACAACCTCATGTACGCCAGGTGAGCAATCCATGAATCCTAGGAATGCTGTAAGGAAAGACAAACTCGTATATATGGACGATGCCTACAATCAAAGCTCGTCCGCATCACTTGACCGCCAGCAAACCATCCACGTTGGTAGCCAGAGCACGACTCTAACTCTGCCCGGATGTGGGTGATTCCGGGTCTAACCCGCTGCCCTCAATCATTTGATACAAGCGCGAGGAAAGTAGACTCACCGTCACGGGAACTCCTCCGCCACCGGTGGGTTGAGGAACTTCATTTGCTGGCGGTGGCTGATGGGATGTCAGGTGTTATGACATGGTCAGACCATTTCCAGAGAAGGGACGTACAACACCTGCTTGGTTTGGTTCAGCCGAGCCTTGAGGATGAGCAGGACGGGAAGCGTCTTCCGTTTGACGATCTGGGGGCGGACGGCTGGTAGGTTGTGTCTTTCGTGACTTCCTTCCAAACAAACCCAAGATGGGTCGGGAATGATCTTCCTGCCTTCTAGGGGGTGCCGCCCACGCTCGCTAATGATATTGAGACACGCGGAATCATGATACTGATAGTTTATCAAAAAGAGAGAGCTCACTCGCTTGCGTTGACCCGCTGCCATGGTTGAGGGCTGAACGGGCTGATCCGCTCTTGGTGGTGAGGGCGAGCCTGCTGGAGTGGCGGATTCACCGGCTCGGTCTTTCTCGTTCCTTCCAGTCCTCGTCTTGATCCATTTTACGAGGCCTAGACGGGTCTTGGATGAGCCAATAGCGTCAGAATGTTGTTCTGGATGCGTTTCTAGAGGGGAGGTTGCCGGTGAAGCAGATGATACCTGTGGTACAGTACCGGATCCGTTAAGCGGGATTGCATCATCCACATGGGGATGAATGGAAGATGCGGGCGACGGTGACTTTGGCAAGGTCAATACAGGAACAAAAAGGAAGTGAGATGGTCGCAAACCTGGTCATAGTCAAAAGCAGAGCAAGGGTCAGGCGTACTCGTTGGTATTTCGACCTATGATTCGTGAGAATTCGTTCGGAAAGAGGGGCGGATAAACTGATACCTCTAGGAGATCGATGTCATGACTAGATGACTGTGTAATGAAGATGTCAGATAGATGCATGCGATGACGGAATGACGAGCTCGTACCGGATGAGATTTATCGTCGTCGCCACATGGCGTTGTATGGTGTTCGTCTCCGTGCCTCTCCTCGTCCGTAGACACCTAAAGCAGTGTGACTTGCCCTGCTTGCAAGCACGTACGTATGTATACTTACATCGACATGGAGGTCCTGGAGGATATGGTCGAGGTTACGAAGTGTGATATTCCCGTTATGTTGTCCTATCGCGAGATAGCTGCTGTTTGAAGAGAGCGCAATCGGGAGTAAGTCGTTGTCACTCTCGATGATGGGACCAATCTGAGCGAGAGTGGATATGTCCCGAAGTGAGATTGAGCCACCTGCATAGGCAGCTATAAACCACACGTTTGAGGCCAGAGCAATAGAACTGTGATGGACATCATTGTCAACCTGGCATTCGGCAAGTTGGGTCCCACTGGACGCATCGAAAGACTTGACTTTGTTGGTCTTGTAAGCGGTGACGATTTTCTGACCGTCGTGGGACCACGCAAGCGGAGTGAGTATAGTGTAACTTGGTGTCTCGGTCTTGATGGTGATGAGATCGTCTCCAGTACGACTGGAGAAGATGCGAACCGGGCCACCAGCAGTGGAAATGGCAGTTTGCTCGCCATTAGGAGAAAACCGGATTCCTGTCACCGATCGACCGAATTGCAGTGGACCGATCAGTCGCTCGCCCGTCGAGATGTTCCATATGTTTGCATTCATTGACGTGGTCCCCGTCGCAAATCGTGTCGAATCAGGTGACACGTCCACCGCCAACACGTATTTTTCCCCCTCGACATCGACGACCTTTTCCTTCAGCTCTGCATCCCACAGGCTGGCACCATTGCTTGTCCCGACCACCACCCATTTACCATCCCTTGATGGTGAAATCGAAACCACATACATTCCCGCCTGTCTCTTTACCTCTTCGCCGTCTGCAATTCGATACCGTCGAACCCCATCTTCACTTCCACTCAGAAGATGCTGTCCGTCAGGATGGAAAGCAATCGCCCACACATAGCTTCCTGTTTCCAGCACCATCGTGTCCTCTGAGTGCATCGTCAGTTCGGTCTATTCTCTCTTCTGAATTGGTACTCACCGGTCTTCGTCTGCGACATTCTCACAGATGCTGTACAACGCAGGGCTTCAAGAGGTATTTCGGTTTATGCCGGTGCGAAGAGTCGCAATGTAAATGCGCTTTTTAATCCCTGCAGGCGCTTCGTGTCTTTGGCGCCAATTCTTACTCAGGTCCCCAGGTACGCAGTGAACCCATGGGACGTGCAACTGCCCGCCGCAGAACTCGGTTTACGATCCATATACTTGTCGGCTAGGCCAACTCAACCCGCTACCCACTTAACGCGCACGCACACAATGACTCGGACTTTTCAGACACTGATACTCCATGTGAACGTTCTTGATGAGATGAGCATGAATGTACGTCAATCTACTTCTCGATTTCGAAATTTGGACCGTGTCACATTCCTTCACGTATATGATAAGTTCTGCTTGCACTGCCTCTCTGGAATAGCTCCCTCCTCAAGTGGCCGGACGGTAGATGTGGCTGCGTCTGAAATACGATGGGATGTCACCAGACTGGGGGTCGTCTTTTGCGTTCCGAAATCAGCTGGGGTGTGTCTGTGGAAAAACTGAACATAGTATTGATCATTTCACAGATCGTCTGACAATCCAGATACTCGTCATGTCCATAGCTGACCAGGAACGAATTAAGTGGACACGCGCATCATCTCGTTTCCAGTCTCTAGTAGGTAGGCTTAAATGAAGGAGGATATTCGTTGCGTCGTCCCACTTTCGATTCAAAGTGAGTTGCTGTGATCGTCGTGTCGCTGATATCCGCCAGTTGTCTGATTAGGGTAGATTCGCAAACACGAGCACGGCTCGGCGTTGCACGACCGCCCTCTTACCCGTCAAGGGCGATATAGTCACGTTAACGACCTAGAGTGGGTGTACCAAGGGCCTGCGCCAGCTCATCGAAAACGATGGATGACGAAGTGAGCTATCTGGCTGTTCCGGGACAATGATCCAAACTGAATACTACGTTCGGACATCTGGGTTTCAAGGTTTAGCATCTCGAGAATGTTTGCGAGTCGCCCACGCATACGTTCTGTGACCACATCGGATCGCAAGTGGGGGTTCTCAACCTATCATTGCTCCGCTCGTGTCATTGCATGGGCGTTCGCGCTGGGAACGATGCTCAAGGCGATCAGTACGGGTCAACCAGGTGAAGTAACTCGCCGTTCGCTCCAGTTGTCTGCTCAAGGACCCATACGCGAGCAAAGGAAGTAGTGGCAGGGACGCAAGAGGATACCCTCGGTGACTGTCGAAGCATTCTCGTCGACGGATCATCTAGTGTAAATTCGTCATGAGCTTGTTGAACCGCGAGTATAGTATTGGGGCCCGAAGAAATGGGGAGCGTTGCCCGTACACATATGTATGTGCATCATCTATCTGAACGAGCATCCTCTCGTGATCGTTAGTCGTCCCGCCAGTGATACTCAATGCCGGGCCGACACCCTCAATGGTCAAAGGTCTGTCCCGCCATAATACGATCTAATCGACACCACGAACTGACGTTCAATGTTTGAAACTTGACCAGGTCCTTGCCCTTCGAGCCTGGTCAGACTGTCGACGACTACCTCACACTGGCACGCAAATCACAAACCATTCACGCTTATGAATTCAGTTCGGTTTGTGTTACCTTCTCCTGTATGTTAGCTACTAATTCACCAGATTCCGATAGGCCTGTTCGTGATTGACATAAGGTAACGCGGCAAACTAATTGATCCCATCCGCACAGTGCACGCTAGAAATGCGGTGATCGAGGCACAAACGAGACGGTAAGGAATATGCACCTGATTGATTGTCCTATACTCTTCGTCCTCGATTAATATACCCACGTTGCACGTAAATAACACCTCCGTTCTAGGTGCCTATCAAAGGCTTGCGCCGTTGACGATACCGCAAGGCGTGATATTTGCCATCGCACGTGGTTTCCAAGTGTTTGGAGTCCAAGTAGCCGCACTCATGGTAGGTTCCAGGCTGATCGGGGAAACCGTGAATTAGCATAACGACTCGTCCTGATCACGATAAATGCCTTGTTGTGTACACTAAGCATGCTGATCGTGGTTGGGTTTGCACTTCAAGTGACGAGGGTCGTCGCTCACGTTGTGTTCAAGGCATGTTGATCTTGGGTCTGATTTGATTGCAAAATGTATACAGGAGTATGGTCCGGTTCGTGATGGAGACTTACTATCTTCGTCAAGGCTAATACATTGCAGCTGTTCGGAATTTGGGGTTCGAATCCAACGAGTTCCGCAAACGACACCCAAGCGTCGCAATGTGAGTTTGAGATCGTGGTCCCCTCCTTCAGAGATGTGATACGAATCCTAGTTTGCAATGATCATTGGAAGCACGAATCATCGTCACTCTTGTTCTGGCGACCCGTAACGTTCTGCACTCCGAGTCGGATCTCATTATTTTTGAACCAGTGCTCACGTCGTTCGCTTTTGCGTACTACTGACAAGTACCGGATCCCACTAGCCCTGCCTGCCAAGTGCGAGGCGACGGCGATCCCGCGCACCATGACCCACCGCACGACGGTACCGCCAACGTGCCAGTATCCTCCACCGGGTCCACCGGCGCCTTCCGAACCTTGATCGAGGAACGTATCTAATCGTGTTGGATACAAGGGCGGATGACCCGTACTCTGATATGATGGCCTGACCGTACAAATGTTGAAGTGGGCGAGGAGGCGAGTCCATCGCCAAGCGCACGAGCAGACCCCTATCGTATGTCCCGTAGTTTCTGTCGTCCATTTCCTAATCCACTTTAGTAATGTGATCTGGACAGTTTCATGAACAACCGTAAGATAGATATTTTATGGCTTGTCACAATGACTGCCAACAGAACATATCCCTGTCAACTCTACTTCTGTCTAAATCCAATACGACGTGAAACGAAACATGAATCCGGAAGGAACCCGACAACCTCATGTACACCAATCGAGCCTTCCCTGACAATGATTTGAAGTCCGTGAATGCTAGGAATGCGCATAGCGAGAGAAATCTTTACATATATTATGCCCTACATTCATGACTTATACCGCGTCCAATTGCCTGGATTAGTGCGTCCCCTCTTCGCTACTTGAGTTGCAGCAGACCATCCACTTTGGTAGCCAGAACGAAAACTTGACAGTAAATCTAACTCTGCTTGGCCTCGACTGCGTCTAATCCGCTATCATAAGTCTTTCAACGCGAGCTCAAAAACAAGCGTGCTCACCGTCACGGCGAGCGCTCCGGAGCTGGGGGGTTGAGAGGCCGCATTCACTGGAACTCCTCCGCCACCGGAATGCTGAAGAGCTTCATTCGCTGGCGGTGGCTGATGGGATATCATGTGTTATGACGTGGTCTAACCATTTCCAGAAAAGAGACGCACAAGACCTGCTTGGTTTGGTTCAGCCGAGCCTTGAGGATGAGCAGGACGAGAAGCGTCCTCCGTTGGACGATCTGGGGGCGGACGGCTAGTAGGTTGTGTCTTTTGTGATTTCCTTCCAAACAAACCCAAGATGGCCCGGGAATGATCTTCCTGCCTTCTAGGGGGCGCCGACCAGGCTCGCTAAGGATATTGTGAGACACGCGGAATCATGATACTGATAATGTATCAGAAGAGAGGGCTCACTCGCTTGCGTTGACCCGCTGCCATGGTTGAGGGTCTTGGTGGCGAGGGCGAGCCGGCTGGAGCGGCGGATCGACTGGCTTGGTCTTTCTCGCTCCTTCCAGTCCTCGTCTTGATCCATTTTACGAGGCCTAGACGGGTCTTGGATGAGCCTATAGCGTCAGAATGTCGCTCTGGATGCGTTTCCAGAGGGGGGGTTGCCGGTGAAGCAGATGATACCTGTGGTACGGCACCGGATTCATCAAGCGGTATTGCATTATCCTCGCGGGGATGAATAGAAGATGCCGGCGACGGTGACTTTGGCAAGGTCAACACAGGAACAAAAATGGAGTGAGATGGTCGCGAACCTGATCATAGTCGAAAGCAGAGCGAGGGGCGGGCGTGATCGTCGGTATTTCTACCTATGATTCGTGAGAATTCGTTTGGAAAGAGGAGCGGATAAACTGATACCTCTAGGAGGTCGATGTCATGACTAGATGACTGTGTAATGAAGATGTCAGAGGGATATGTGCAATGACCGAATGACGAACTTGTACCGGATGAGAGTCGGGGGATTTATCGTCGTCGCCACCCGGCGTTGTATGGTGTTCGTCTCCATGGCTCTCCTCGTCCGTAGACCCCTAAAGCAGTGTGACTTATCCTGCTTGCAAGCACGTATGCATGTATACTTACATCAACATGGAGGTCCTGGAGAATATGGTCGAGGTTACGGAGTGTGATTTTACCGTCATATTGTCCTATCGCGAGATAGCTACTGTTTGAAGAGAGCGCAATCGGGAGTATCTCGTTGTCGCCCTCGATGTCAATGGTGGGACCAATCTGAGAGAGAGTAGACATGTCCCAAAGTGAGATTGAGCCACCTGCATAGGCAGCTATAACCCGCTTGTTTGAGGCCAGAGCCATAGACCTGTGACCCTTATTATCGTGAACCTGGCATTCGGCAAGTTTGGTCCCAGTGGATGCGTCGAAAGACTTGACTTTGTTGGTCTTGCAAGCGGCGATGATTTTCTGACCGTCGTCGGACCATGCAAGTGGAGTGAGTATAAAGATATCTGGTGTCTCTGTCTCGACGGTGATGAGATCGTCTCCCGTACGACTGTCGAAGATGCGAATTGGGCTACCACTAGTGGAAATCGCAATTTGCTCGCCATTCGGAGAGAATCGGATTCCTGTCACCCATTCGTTGAATTCAAGTGGACCGATCAGTCGCTCGCCCGTCGATATGTCCCATGTGCTTGCTGTCCCTGGCCCATAGGTTCCTGTTGCAAATCGTGTCGAATCAGGCGACACGTCCACTGCCCACACCAAGTTCCCCCCCTCAACATCGGCGACCTTTTCCTGCAGCTCCGCATCCCACAGGCTGACACCTTTCTCTGTCCCAACCACCACCCATTTGCCATCCGGTGATAGTGACATGGCAAGCACATTCATTCCCGTCTGCCTCTTTACCTCTTCGCCATCTGCAATTCGATACCGTCGAACCCCATCGGTACCTCCACTCAGAAGATGCTGTCCGTCAGGATGGAAAGCAATCGCCCACACATCACTTCCTGCTTTTAACACTATTGTGTCCTCTGAGTGCATCGTCAGTTCGGTCCATTCTCTCTTCTGAATCAGTACTCACCGGTCTTTGTCTGCGACATTCTCACAGATGCTGTACAACGCAGGGCTTCAAGAGGTATTTCGATTTACGTCGGTGCGAAGGGTCGCAATGTAAATGCGCTTTTTTAATCTCTGCAGGCGCCTCATATCTTTTACGCCAATTCTTACTCGGGTCCCCACCCGGTGCGTGGTGAACCCGTTGATCGTTTCCAAGACCTTACCATGGGACGTGCGATTGCTTGCCGCAGAACTCGGTTTGCGATCCGTATACTTGTCAGCGAGGCCAACTCAAAACTCACTACGCACACAGGGACTTCTCAAACACTGATATTCCAGGTGGACGTTCTTTGACGAGATGAGCTGAATGTACGTTAATCTACTTCTCGAGCTCGAAATTTGAACCGTGTCACGTTCCTCACGTACTTGTACGATAGGTTCCATAAGTATAGTGACTCGCGGTGAGCTCACCATCTTCAAATTCGCCACTTACAAGTGCAACAACATCTACCAGAATCAGGTACTAATGCCTTGGTTGCTTCCGCTCAGCCCAGGCCGAAGAAAGTGGGACGCAACAACAAATTCGACGCGATTGTGCTACGATGCTCAGTCGCCTACTTCAAGTGTTTGAGCACAATCTCTGGCGTCTCTGTCGCTTTCGATCGCTTTATGGTCTAGAACTACCATACTCGATCTTGGATACCCTAATGTTATGTACAAGGCGTCTTGTTAATCACCGGTAATAATGAGTGGTCCGACTGCAATATGCGGCGCGAGGAAAGCCAGAACAATGCGTCTCTATGACGCTCATCGTATCCAGTGCGAGGGGGACATGACGAATCATCGGCAGAAAAGCATTCACTGGCTTCTCTGAAACCGCGCCTCTTGGCAAAAAGGCAGCCACACCTCATGCAATCCGAATTCTAAAGACCATCTCGACTTGGCCCTTTCCCGACCCGTGCCACATCCGAGTGACTATAGACTGGGCGACGAGTACGCGACCAATCAGTCATCCAAGGTATCACAATCAGACACACGTACCCTCATCGTCTATCCACCACGATGTCCACCTCTTCCCCTCCCCCTTCCTCTCCTCGGACCCCCTCTGCCACCACCACCACCGGCATCCCCAGGCGTAGTTTCAGCTCCAGTTCCGGATCCGGCACCTCCCTCTCCCTCCGTCCGCGGTGACTGCGGCCGCTGCATAATCACCACATCTGGGCCACCTCTCCCCATCTCCGGGCGCTGCAATATACTCGGGGCCACCACTCCAGATCCAGACCCGTCCTGCACGCGTGGTTCTTCCCGGCGTTTCCCCCTCCCCTCGGTCACACCCGCACCAGACCCAGCTTCGCCGCCAGCCTTGCCCTTGCCCTTATCCTTGTCCCGCCGCTTGCGCTCGCTCCCTGCGCCTGCACCTGGCCCTGGGGAAACTACCACACCAGCACCGTTGAGCGCCGCTTCGAATTGCCTACCCAGTCCAATCACAGGTCGGGCTTTGCGCTGACTGGGTGCCGCAGCGCCAGTTCCAGCTCCAGCCGAGCTTGCGGCCACAATATCCTTGTCCGCGCTTACAGGCGCACTGGGCAACGCTGCACCAGGACCAGCTTTGGAGGGTGCAGGACCACCGGATGCAGCTGTCGCAGTCGCACCAGCCTCGCCCTTGCCCGGATGCGAACGACCATGCGACTCCTTCGGAGGCCGGTGTCGAGACCCATGTCCACCAACCGATGCCGACGTCGGCGACTTGGCGGTCGACGACGGCACACTACCGCTAGCAGGTTGGCTCTTTCCCGGAAAAGGACCCTGTCCTGCATCCTGCGCCTGTACCTGTGCTTGCGCTGGGGCTGTCTTCTGTGTAGCCACAGCGACGGCAACTGCCTTTTTCGCCTTCTTGCTCGACGGGGCCGAGGGTTGGGTCTGCGGCTCTGCTTGTTTCCCGGTTAGCTGTGGGGCGATGGTAGCGGCTGCCTTTCTCTTTGCCTCTTCCTTTTTCGACGACGCGCTGCTCGCCATGGCCTCCTTGTAATGCGCATGATTACGCAAGATCGTCTCCTTGTCTCTCTGGGCCGACTTTTCTGCCTTGAGGGCTTCGAGAAGCGGCGTGGTCGTCGGTGGAGGGGGTGGCTGAGACGCTACGACTATTTGTATGCGTGATCAGACCCATCGGATTGGGCGCGGGATTGTGCGACTTACTGAGTGCCTCGAGCGAGACGGACTCGGTCTTGCCTGCGTTCTTGAGCGTCTCGAGGAAGGAGAGGTAATCTTCGTCTGAGGATACGTGCAATTCAGTTTAAGTTCAGGATGACTATTCTTCGCGCACCTTTATCGATCGTGTTCGTCCGCGCGTCCACCTTTTTCTTCTCGCTCGGCACCTTTTGGAACGATGCAAACTCGACGATGGCGTACGACTCGTTGCCTGCAGGAGCCGTCAGCGTGCTGAGCGGGGGCAGCAGAGAGCATAGATGACTGCGCACCTGCCTTGTCCCTAAACAAATGCCCGTCGTACTCCCGACTGAACGTAGCCACCTGCTCCGCGTTCTTGAATGCAATGTATGCGCGCGAGGGTATGCCCTCCTTGTTCACCCTGCGTCATATCAGCATCAGAATGCGATGAGGAATAGCACCGTACCGTTTCGTCCGCATCTTGCCGGGATAGTACACTTTCCAGGTGATCGTGTCATCGCTGACCCACGCTTGGACGCTCTGCCAAAAGATCTCCTCTGGGAGGTTGGGCGGGAGACGGCGTACGACGGTCTTGAGACGTTCTGCACCGTTGGGAGCGGGCTGGTATTTGGGCTCTTTTTGTTTCTGCTTGCGAGGATGTTTGGTATCAGACATGTTACATGAAGGTCACTTTGAAATCACGATTTGATTCCGCGCAGACTGCGCCATCCGAGTCTTACTCCCACGCAAACGCATCAAGACACCGTATCAATTCGTGACCAAAGAATACACCCGAGGGTAGTTGTTAACAAGTAACATCGAGTTCGTGAAGCGACCAAAAAGAATAAAAGAATAATACAACACAAAACTTGCAAAGAAGGGGCAAACTACTTTTCAGAATCTACAAGGTATCATAACAAGTGAAAACGTGGAAAGAAAGCACCGCCATCGTTCAATACGAGGTATTTGGTATCATCTGGGGTAACCTTCTAGAAAGCAAGGAGACCGGAAAGGGCAAGCGCGGCGGCAATACCACCGAGGGTAGTAGAAGATCCAATGCGGACGGCAGCACCAGTTGCGGTGGCAGAAGCGGAGGCCGACGTCTGGGAAGTGGCCGTCGTGGCCCTGGTAGTGGATGAAGAGGAGGTTGGCGTCGTTGCAGTCGGGGTCGTGCTTGGAACAGTTGCAGAAGTATCTACAACAGAGGTGGTCGAAGGGGTTGGTGTGGTGGAGTCGGTAGCAGGAGAGGAAGTACCTGAAGCAAGGGTGGTAGTTGAGGTGACCGAGTCAGTAGGAGTAGTGGAGCCTGCAGAGGTAGATGAGTCGGTCGCGCTGGTGGTGGCGGGGGCCGAGGTAGACGAACCGCCACTAGTGGTCGTTCCGCTCATGCCAGTGAGACTGCAAGGCAACGACGTCAGTCTTCATTATGAATCAGTTAATGTGACCGGGCTGACGTGAAAGAACCGGAGAAGCCCTGGTAACTGATGCTGCTAGCGGTGAACACGATGTAACTTGGATCGAGGTTAGATCAGGGCCGGTCACCAGCATCGGAACCCACTCACTATTGACCATTGGGACCGACGGAAGGGTCGGGCTAAACGACGGGCATCAAGTCATTGTCACAACTTCATAGAAAACAAGGGACGTACCGTGAACGTAAAGGAGCTGGTGGTGGAGACGTCGACCGAAGGCAACGACTGGACTAGGGCCTGAAATGAAATCAACGGTAAAACGCCGCATGGCGACACGCTGTTCGAATACATACGAGTTCACCCGTGTAAAGGCCAACTTGACACTCGCCAATGCTGGAGAGAAGAGGTACCTCGCCGTTGTCAACCCATTGCACCTGGCAGGACTGACCACCTGTGCAAGTGGAAGATTGGACGGGGTCGATGACCTGCGCATCGATTAGACAAGGAGGGCGGGCCAAGAGAAGTGGGGACTCACGTAGACGGAGGCATGGACGAGACGGGAGGCGAGGAGGAGGGCGAGGGACGCGACAGTCGAAAAAGCAAACATGGTGAGTTGAGAAAAATGGGAAGAAGAAGGTGTGGATGGGTTTTAGAAGGCGGCGGGTATTTAAGGGGATCAGGAAGCGAACAACACGGATTCACGTTGACAAGGAATGGTTTGGTTAGCAGCCTCGGAAGGGCGCGAAATGAACATAATAAACATTACGGCTGGTCAAGTTGGCAATGTCAAACCTCGCCTTCCTCATGTCCGAGTGTCATCCACGAGGACCACACGCTACGGTGCTCTCGACGCGTCTTCAAAGCTTTAGCCTCGATCTGGAATAGACACACGCTAATCGGTAAAGAAGACTGGAATCATGTTCCGTGTTGGGCGGTTACAGTCCGCTTCCATACTAGAACAGCGTTGTCTGATATAAATATGCCTCGAGGCCTTTTCATCCACGACGCAAATTGATGACGAGTGGAGCAACCTCACTGAATCAGCAGAATCCTGGCAAGACATTGATCACCAAGGTAACACTGGCAGCAGCACAACGTTTCAACACTCGAAACGCACCTGTAACCTGGCACATCCCATTGACGGGGAACCGGTGTCATCCGATGCTGATACAACTCAACTGACGGAGATGATGTATAGATGACCTTGAAGGAGTGGCTCGGAGCGGACAGCAGTCCTGATCGTTATCCACGCACGCGAAATGATCGGCGCGTAGAAACGTTTCTCCGTGCCAGCATCGGTGCCAAATCGGTGCTTGTGCCGAAAGCCCACTGCCCACATGCATTGCCCAAGGCAAGCATGTAATCCATGCGCACGGCGAAGACCCACTCAAATCCTCAATGACATGACCGAATTCACCAGAAGTAATGAACGTTGAACAATGTCAGCACTCTTCACAGCTGGAACGGTCCTTGCTGATAGTACGATGATTGAAAACGGCGAGATTGCGCAGGGTTGTATATGACTTTTGTATGTACAAACCCTACACTAGTACTGTTTCGTCAAGGCGGAATTCGATTGCATGTACAGTCGACTCCCTCTTAAGGCATACCCTTCGGGATAGGCCTTAAGGTATGACTTAAGAGGGAGTATGACTTACTGTGGAGGTCGACTTTCGCGACACCAAAACTCGAATAACCATTATGTGCACA
>JBBPNX010000166.1:0-33710 GCA_038091155.1 Harrya chromipes
CAGAAGGAATCGGCAGCTACGAGGGGTATGCTCAGGCAGCGGTTGAAAGCTGTCATGGATGGATCTGGTCACTAGCGTTTGTTCGGTGTTGTATTACTACCATCTTTTATGTTCGTTCCATTCGTGCCTAGCAAGGTCTAATCTGATGGTTTTCATGTCTGCATCCACGCTCTGACGGTCTCCTTGGTCTGTCTCGAATAAATATCTTGGGATCAATTCAGGATCGTCAATAATATTTGCCAATCACATCCGGGGCTGTACGTTCCGACTTCGCGTGAGACAGACATCTTTGTCGAAACATTTTCCAATGGGCCTGGGTGCTGGTTTTGCAAGAGCCATGTCGAGAATGCAGTTACGTGATTCAGAGATTGGCGCCCACAACTTCGTGGTTTGAACACGAGGCGGCAATGATTAATGATGACTGCACGGGACGAAGAAAGCCGGGTCACTTGGCAGTTGCGGGTCGCGGAACGTTCCGATTCTGCATGGGCGCTTCACCGAAGCCCACTCCACTACCATCACCTTTGCAAAAGAGGAACGTTTTCACTTATTCCGAGCGCTTGTTCTACTACGATATCAAGTGGGAAGGCCCGAGCAGCAAAGGCGGCATGGGTAAGTATAAGATATCCGGCGTATCGCAATCCTCACCGAAACAGGTCCCGGCCACTCGGCGCCATGTCACTGTTAGCAGCGTCGTGTTGCCTACTTCATCCAACTTTTCAGATTGGGAGAGCGCCGAGCATCAGAAAGATCAGAAGGAATATACTGGTCAGAGTCAAAAGGTCTCCTACGGGAGATAGGTCACTAACGTAAGTTGTCGGCGTTGTACAATTTGTTGTTTTATCCTGCCTAACAAGGAACCAACAAATAGTCTACTTGGACTCCGATCGGGCAATCGTCGTCTTCGCTGATCCTTCAAGTTCTTCTCTGTTTTTTTTGCTCGCCGAATCCACGTCAAATACACGCCTAGTCATGTTGCTCGTCAACCGTCGTCCACCAAACCCCGCTCCTCGCGTTCGATAGATAGTTGACCAACTTCACAGACTCACGCGATGCAGGCATCTTTCACACCATGACTCAGACCTGGGTTTGACGTGATGCGTGACCATTTTGGCTCTGCTCTGAGTCCCGCTCAGAAGAAACACTCGTCGTTGTCCAATGTCGACTCCGTCCAGCCTGTGTGACTGCATGGGTCCTCCACCTAATTGAGAACCCAACTTGTCCTTGACTCGGCATGACATCCGTTCGTGCGTCCCTTCTTGAATACACATATTTGTCCTATCCCTTTTCCAGGGGTCCCATCATTCATTTGACAGACGTAATTTTCAAAATCTTGTGCGCGTGGTAAGGCTCGTTCTCAATGTCGGATGTCTTCGAGACGGTGTGACTGATTTTCCAGTGTTAGAGACACGTCGAGAATGTGGTTATCTGAGATCGGCGTCCACAATGTGGCTTGGGCATGAGGCGGCAATGATGACTACACAGTCCAGGATGGCATTCATTGCATACCTGCGTGCAAGGTGGCGTGCAAGACCTCGTAAGTCAATTCCCCATCATGTTCCAGATAGTTGAATTCAGTGGACTCGGTGGGTAGAGATTTTTGCGAGGGTCAGAATGCTATGCTATGCTTGGGTCACCGATGCAAACTTCTTTACCCCCAAACTGTGTCGGTTGGAGCAAGAAGAACTGGACGCCCTCTTAACTCTAGATTCGCCTTCAAGTTGTTCTTCCCTTCGTGTCTGAGGTGAGATTCCAATCATTCGCGTACCCTGTTATACTTAACCGCAGTGTATTGTTGGATCTTTTCCAAGTCATTTTGATGCCAGTAGCAGCCCATGTCATTCCGCGTATAGCTTTATCAAACCACTACCGCTTGACGTACAAGAATGTCCTCAGATCGTGATAGAAACAGCGGGGATCAAACTCGGAGGTAAATGCATCCGGAGACAAAATGAGGCGCATCAGGCTTCTGACGGCCGTTGGGAATACGCCTGCTACCCTATCTGAACATCCAGGCGATCCCATTCAACTTGTCGGGAAATGATCTGATTGCAAGCAAGTGGTTGGAGAGCGAGGAAGTAATTTATTACCGGGATGTTTCCGGATTGGGAGGGTGGGAGACCACGTGAGGAGCTTCGATGCACAGCATCCTAGTCTTCCCCAGTACCACCGTTATCTCGAAATCAGTTTAGCCGGTTCAGATGGCCTCAGAAGGTGCGTGAGCCTTTATTGACGAGAAGGCGGTGGAGTGATGTTCCTACCAGTTGACGAGCTGCACTCCCGCGCAATGACCCTTGCCGCGCAGTTTGAACAAGGAGGAGAAAGTTATTCCATTGAAGAGGCGATTGACCTAGCTCGTGAAGCACTGGAACTGTGCCCAGTGGGACACCCCGAGCGATCTTTCTCTTTGACGTGGCTTGCGGTCCATCTCTCCACTCGCTACAACCGGCTCGGGGGAATCGAAGACCTCGATGAGATAGTTATGCTCGGTCGGGAGGCCCTTCTTCTTCACCCATCAGGGCACTCGGACCGGCCAATGTCTCTAAACAACCTTGGCATTTATCTCTCCACCCGTTACGACAAGCTTGGGGGAATTGATGACCTTGGCGAGGCAGTCACGCTGACTCGCGAGGCACTTCTTCTTTGTCCATCGGGGGACCCGCTCCGGTCGACGTCTCTAATCAACCTCGGAAGTCATCTCACCACTCGCTACAACCGGCTTGGGGAAATCAATGACCTTCATGAGGCGGTCACGCTCAGCCGCGAGGCTCTTCTTCTCTGCTCAGCGGGGCATCCAGATCGGTCAAAGTCTCTAAACAACCTTGGGCAGAATCTCTCCACTCGTTACAACCAGCTCGGGGGAATCAGTGACCTCGATGAGGCAGTCGCGCTCGGTCAGGAGGCTCTACTTCTTTGCCCATCGGGGCACCCGGACCGGGCATCGTGTCTAAATATCCTCGGATACACGCTCTCTACTCGCTACAACCGGCTCGGGGGGACTGATGACCTCGACGAGGCAGTCACGCTTACTCACGAAGCACTTCTTCTTTGCCCACCAGGGCATCCACTCCGGTCAATGATTCTAAACAACCTCGGAAGTTATCTCTTTGTCCGCTATAACCGGTTCGGGGTAATAGATAACCTCGATGAGGCGGTCTCACTCGGTCGCGAGGCACTTCTTATTTGCACCTCTGGGCACCCGCTCAGGCCCTCGTCTCTAAACAGCCTTGGAAATTATCTTTGTACTCGCTACAACCGACTTGGGGGAATTGCTGATCTTGATGAGGCAGTCACACTCGGTCGCGAGGCACTGCTTCTCTGCCCGCCGGGGCACCCGAGCCGGTCGGCAACATTGAACAACCTTGCTCTTTATCTCTCCACGCGCTACAACCGGCTGGGCGGAATTGATAGTCTCAATGAGGCGATTACGCTCGGTCGCGAGACACTTCTGCTTCAACTATCAGGGCATCCGCTCCGGTCAGCGTCTCTAAGCAACCTTGGAAATTATCTCTTTGCTCGCTACCAGCAACTCGGGACGATTGAGGACGTTGATGAGGCAGTCATACTCGGTCGGGAGGCTCTTCTTCTTTGCCCATCGGGACACCCAGACCGCTCAATGTGTCTCAACAGTCTTGGGAGTCATCTGTCCACTCGCTACAACCGGCTTGGAGGAATTGATGACCTTGATGAGGCAATCACACTCGGTCGCGAGGCTCTTCTTCTTCGTCCATCAGGGCACCCGGACCGACCATCGTCTCTAAACAACCTTGAAGGTTATCTATCCATTCGCTACAAGCGGCTCGGGGGAATTGATGACCTTGATGAAGCCGTCACACTCGGTCAGGAGGCTCTTCTTCTTTCCCCGTCGGGGCACCCGCTCCGGTCATCATCTCTAAACAACCTCGGCATGAATTTGTCCACTCGCTACAACCGGCTTGGGGTAATCGATGACCTTGATGAGGCAATCACACTCGGTCGCGAGACACTTCTTCTTTGCCCATCGGAGCACCCGCTCCGATCCACGTCTCTGAATAGCCTTGGAAAGTATCTCTTCAGTCGCTACAACCGGCTCGGGGAGATTGACGACCTCGACGAGGCAGTCGTGCTTGGTCGCGAGGCACTTCTCCTTCGCCCATCGGGGCACCCGGAGCGGTCAACATCTCTAAGCAACCTTGGAGGTTATCTTTCCACTCGCTACAGCCGGCTCGGAGGAATTGATGACCTCGAAGAGGCAGTCAAGCTCGCTCGCTCGGCACTCCTTCTTTGTCCATCGGATCACCTGGACCGGTCATCGTTTCTAAACAACCTTGGACTTTATCTCACCACTCGTTACTACCGGCTCAAGGAAATTAATGACCTCAATGAGGCAGTCATGCTCATTCGCGAGGCACTCCTTCTTTGCCCATCGGGGCACGCGGACCGGCCATCACTTCTAAACAACCTCGGAAGCGATCTCTTTGCTCGATACAAGCGGCTGGGGGGGCTTGATGACCTCGACGAGGCGGTCGCGCTCGGTCGCGAGGCACTTCTTCTTCGCCCATTGGGGCACCCGGGCCGTTCATTTTCTCTAAACAGCCTTGGAAATTATCTCTTCTCACGCTGCAACCAGCTCGGACGGGCTGATGACCTTGATGAGGCAATCACACTCGGTCGCGAGGCACTTCTTCTTTGCCCATCGGGGCACCCGGGGCGGCCATCGTCTCTAGACAACCTTGGTAATTATCTCGCAGCTCGCTACATCCGTCTAGAGGGGGTTGATGACATCGACGAGGCTGTCAAGCTTGGTCGCGAAACACTTCTTCTTTGCCCATCGGAGCACCCGTTCCGGTCATCGTCTCTAAGAAGCCTTGGAAATTACCTCTCTATTCGCTACAATCAGCTTGAGGCAATTGATGATCTCAACGAGGCAATTGCACTCGGTCGTGCGGCACTTCTTCTTTGCCCACTTGGTCACCCTGGTCGACCCGATGCACTGCGTGTTCTTGCAGACAGATACCAGCTTGGATTTTTGAACCTGGATGAGCCAAATGGTCAAGAGGAGTTGTTCAGGCTCTACGTCCAGCTGGCAGACGTGCCACAACTCACGTCATTGGATGAATTTTCTGCCACTAGAGCATGGATTACTGCATCCGAGCGTTTTCAACACCCATCAACGCTCCTTGCATATCAGACAGCCCTCCGGTTACTCGTTCACCATCTTACTATCCTTCCGCCTCTGCCACAACACCTTGCTATTGTGAGGGAGGTCACATCGTCGCTTGCAGTAGATGCCTTCTCTGCGTGTCTGCGTCATCGCTCTCCCACGAACGCGATTGAGCTTCTCGAGCACGGGCGTGGCGTCTTTTGGAGCCAGCTCACTCGTCTCCATTCCTCACTAGACGCTGTTATTACTTCTGGAGAAGCAGGGAAAGAATTGGCAGAGAAGTTCACGCGTCTGACGTCACTCATCCGCCACGCCTTAAATTCACCTGGACCACATCAACATGATCAGGTGTGCAGTCTCACCGTTGAATTGCAAGGAGTCATTGCCGAGATCCGCCAATTTCCCGGTCTCTCCCGCTTTCTCCTCCCTTCCCTCTTCTCGGATCTTCAGCAGGCAGCCAGTGGTGGGCCCATCATAGTCGTCAATGCGAGCAAATATAGCTGCGACGCACTTATTGTGTTCGTCGACCGGGATCCTGTTCACGTTCCATTGTCCGCCGTAACACGAAAGGATGTCCAAGACATGTCATCAAAGCTTCGTAGTTTGACCTTACTCGGAAAGCGGATGGACGTGACAAAAGATCTCCAGATCTTCTTGCGGACACTCTGGGACAACGTGGTTTCGTGCATCGTTGACGCACTTCAAACGATCCATCCGCTCAAAACACGGATCTGGTGGTGTCCGACCGCCGAGTTCACGCTTTTGCCCTTGCACGCAGCTGGTCCGTTTAGGAAGGGCCAGCGGAGCCTCCCTGAGCTGTACATCTCGTCGTACACCCCAACGCTCAATGCCCTCATTCGCGCAAGACAGGGTGTTGTCTCGGATGCTCAGAGACCGATCAAATGCATCGCTGCTATTGGGCAAGCAAATGCTACGGGCCAGAGTGAACTCCTTTCCGTTGGTACCGAACTGGCCAGTATTGGTCAGCTTGTCGACGGTCTGGCGACCTTCACGCGCGTCGAGGGCTCGGAGTCGTGCATTTCGAGGGTCATCAAGGAGCTTGGACAGAATGAATGGGCGCACTTTGCGTGCCACGGTATCCCTAACCGACAACAGCCATTCAATTCTGCGTTCGCTCTCTACGATGGTCGTCTAACGATTCAACGTATCATCCAATGTCAACTGAAGAACCCCGAGTTTGTGTACCTTTCTGCGTGTCACACTACCGTTGGAGACAAGGAAAGCCCTGACGAGGTCATTCATCTCGCAGCCGCGATGCAATTTGTGGGATTCCGTTCTGTCATCGGAACAATGTGGGCGGTAGATGACGGTGAGACGAACAAGATCACATCGACGTTCTATAAACATCTGGTGGGCAATTTGGGTCATCTTGATTATACTCGGGCTGCATTCGCGTTGAACCGGACGATGAGAGAGCTAAAGAATATACCCTTTGATCAACGCATTCTATATATACATCTAGGTGCCTAGTTCATCTTCTCGTTTACTTTCTTTGCGTCGCTGTATTCGTACGCTCGTCCAAATGTTAACCTATCATACAATCTTGGGCTCGGTGATGCTCGTACATTGTAAGCCGTACGCCTGCAGAGCAATGTGGTTCACTGCCTAGTATCTCATACGTTTAATTACATGCACACAACGCGGTACCAATAAATACAAGATACTGCATAATTCGCAACAGATACGTCAAGTTTCAGATTGTTCGCAACTAAATGCAGGTTCAAGGCGCCGCCCTCATGCCTGACTCACCAACCTCTCCGCAAGCTCCTGCGCGATTTTCGTATTCAGCTTGCAACGTTTCGTCAAGACCTTCAAAAGCTCCCTCTTCTTCAAGTCCTTCTTCGGAGGTGCAAATAACCCAAAAAAGCGCAGGAACTCGATAAACCATGAATCGGCTGGCATGACGTATCTGCCCTGGCCATTATATCCACACAACATCCGCTCGATGTTGGCCCTGGATTGCGGATATTTGCTGTGCGTGGGCAGCCCCGTGACACACGCGTGTCCAGCAGGCTTGATGCCATACTTTTCCAAACTGGCTAGATTGCGTGTCCACCACGCTTCCAAGTCCGGTTCACGTTCGAGGTGGGTGATCACGAGGGCGATGGGTACCTGACAGCGACAAAGCACCTCGTAAAAGAGACGATAGTTGCTCTGGGTCGTCGCCGTGACACGGTTTCCGCGCATGCAAAAGAGAAGGAGGTCGACGCCGCCTTGTTGGGCGAGCTGCTGGATGAGCGCGAGAGCGCCTTCGATGGCAGCCATGTACCCGACGGCGCCCATCTCTGGCTGCTCCAGCCCGGCAGTGTCCCATATATGAAATGCTCTGCTGCCGACAAGGAAGCTGTACCGTCGGGATGACAAGGTGCGTCCCTCGGCGTCTGGGGAGACGCTTGCGACCTGTCGGCCTGCGATCAAATTGATGACCGAGCTCTTGCCGACGCCCGTCTCTCCAAATAAGACGATATTCACCGACGCCATGGGAATATCTTAGTATCTGAGAATGTTGGGAGGGGATCAAGATCCATGTTTGAGTTGTCTGTCAATCGAGATCCGTACCGATCACGAAAGAGGCCCGTTCGGCGTTGAAAGGGGTGATGACTGACGAAAATAAAGAGGTAGAGAACGAGACGCGAGATAAGAGTGGGATCTGGGTGAATAAGTACCTGCGGAAATGTATTGTGCGGAGCATGGCAGTGAATGGGTGGTCACCGATGTGCACGCGTTCAACGTATGTCTGGGTGAATCCGCCTTGCGCAGCAACGTGAGGACGGAAGGGACTTTCCTGTACGAGGCCGTGCCGTCGTGCATCTCGCGGGTCAAGGGTTAGAACCCTTGATAGATAGATGGATAACGGGATATGTAGAAGCTGCACAATTGCATGAGGTTCAACGAAAACGTGTGTTAGACTTGCCAGACGGTCCGTACGGGCCGGATTTTCCCAGACCATATCAGTCACTTGGCGGCTTCCGTTCAAGTTGTCCATCTCCTTGTCACGGTGCTGCGATGGCGTCCAAGCCAGTGAAACGACAGCTATCTCCAGCCTCTTTACCTCCTCCAAAGCGCCATCATGGTGTGTACCCAACGTCGGCGCGAGGCATCGTCTCGTCTTTCGACAATGCATTGTACGATGAACTCATCCTCTTCATCTTCTCGTTCTTGAACTCGAGAGATCTATGTGCCGTTCAGGCCGTCAACAAGAACTGCTCGAGACTGGCGTGTGACAATCAGGTACTTGCACATTTGCCTTTGAGCGAGACGTGTTAAATATCATCTATGCGATATGTCTCTGCATTATCAATAGCTCTGGAAGAATCTCTTCGTCAGAGATTTCGGAAAAGCCCGTCTTCGAGGTGGAAAGGGTTTTCACGGCAGAAAAGATGGTCGCTTGGTAAAGGCCCTATCATCCCGTGCATCCGACTCGGAGACGCTCAGTTGGAAGTGGATGCACCGCATAAGTTCAAATTGGAGAAATGGTGGGCATCATCAAGGCGATCCTCTTACATTGGCTATCTCATTCACACCACAAAGGTCGTTGCGCAGTCAATAGCTTATATGGTGGTGACTCAATCACACCTTCGCCCTCGCAAAGTCCTTCATCAGTGACAGGGACGCCAAGGTCCCACGTTCTGTTGGCCGGCACTCTGATCATCTCGGCTTCCTCAGAGTTGTGTCATCAACCCATAATCTTGATCAGATCTCGTCCAGATACGGTTCATTCACTCAAGTGTAGATCTAGCACCACTACCGCACCGGTGGGAATATCCACTATCACCATCGACCAGTCTCGACCCTCGTCTAGGACCAAACATGGTAATCTTCTCCGTTTCGCCGCTTTCCTATCAACGGGCGAGTTCAGTATCTATGAATACGACCCCTCATCAGTTTCCCCTTCTCCAAAGCTCTCCTATATCCCATTACCCCGCCACCGGTCACATGTCATGCACGCTGCATACCATCACCCGTTGCTCGTCACTTTATCTCACACATTTACACTCATGGTATATGACCTTAGTAGGGACACGATTACCCACACTCATTCGCTTAGCTCGTTCACGAGTCACCCACCCACATCTTTGATCCTGTCCGCCATGCCTTCCTCGACGTCATACAGACTTATCTTGGCATACGCCATTCCTGTGTACCCGGCACACTGGAGCGTCGGTGTCACCGAACTTATTATCTCATCCTCAGTTTCCGTCACATCGACCGCCGCACTCTCTGGAACAACCGATCTAGCGTCATTCTCCCCAGCCAATTTCACTGTCGCCAGGACACGCTCTGCACGCGCTTTTGATGTTCCCCAAGGTTGGATAAATGATGAGAAATTGAGGGCTATCCGTGCACAGTGGGGACGCAAAGTCAAACAGGTTGCCGATACACAGACAGATGGGAAGTGGGTTGTTCTTGCTCCTGGTGATGCGTCCACTTCCGGAGTATCCCCGTCGTCGCATGACGAAGGCTCGTCGAGCGACGCCGATACGTCCAGCGCGTCGACATCTTCGTCGTCATCCTACGTCTCTCCACCGAGCCATACATCGACGCAACTCCAACTCTACCGGTTGTATATGCCACCGAGCTCATCGTCACACGCACCGAGGCTCAGTTTCGTCCGTACGCTGCACGGACCCGTGGGGCCTGTCACCGCCCTTTCGTTGGCGGATGGCCATTGCGTCAGTCTCGGTGTCAATGGTTCGATTTGGGTATGGGATCTGGAAGGCGGGGAAGGGACGGAGATTGCTGGGCCGGTTGGGCTTGAGCAAGTGGGTGGATTGGGCACCGTCGTATTCGACGAACGGCGAATCGTGACCTCGAGCGTCAGAGGGATGGAAGAGCGTAGATTTGATATTTAGGACGATACCGTATCGTCAACTGTACTCGTATTCAAGCACATTAGATCGCTATTGACCCACTCAGTTTCGAGTGTCGAAGCTCATCCGGAAACGGAAGGTAGTAGTTGAAGCGCCGCATGTGACAAGCGAGAATCGACTAACTGGCTTGGCTCTTGGCTCTTCGGACGCATGTGCAACCTTCTCTCCAGAAAAACGTCTTCTGTGGACACGAGACGGAAAGCGTGTTCGTCGAGAGTCTTGTTATGGTCTTAGTCGACGGATATGAGCCGTTCCTTTAGGAGCCTGGACGAGTCACCCTCAAGCCATATGTCGCCGCGCACTGCACTCTGCTCCGCAGCTGGAAATTGGAAATGGCGGATCTTGGCGCCATCGCAAGCGACCCGGAGACGAATAAGGTGCCTCCGAGTTTAGGGTCATAGCAAAGGTATGTCATCCAAGATGTGAACCGAGTCACAGATGGCCGGAAGCGTTCTGATTCATCCCAGTGCCGCATGATGATGTGAATGACATGCTGTAGCCATGCCACGTCCGTGCGGGTATAATGGCTGGTCAGGTTCCGGTTTCGCTTATAATTTAGACAGGACGTCCTCGTGTCGATTTTCTTCAATCTACCCCACACCTCCTCGTTGTACCAGTAAGCCTCTTTGCACGTCTTCGACGTTGGAGAGTCGTCTCACATCTGAGCTTCGTTTCCAGTATCTCGAGTCATGCCAGACACTGGACTCATGGACGCACCCATACGGGTGCTCAGCAAGACCGACGAATTGGAAATACCACCTCTGCTCGAGGCTCAGACTGATATCGTGGTGGACTCAATGTCCCCACCTCACGTAGCCGAATATGTCTCGGCTCAAAACGCGCTCTCTCAGGATTGCGCTACCCTCCAGCTCATTGATGAAGACATCGAAGAATGTCGGAGGCGCATTGCGCGCGCACACGCTGAAATGCTTCTCCTAGAGCGTCAACGCGACGCTCTTCAGCGCCGCGTGTCCATTCATCGTGCACGGCTCAGCACCCTACGTGCCGTCCCTGACCAAGTACTCCAAGAGATCTTCCAATACTGCCTACCAGACACGCCCTACGTCGCTCCAAACGCGCGCTCAGCACCACTCGTCCTCACGCACGTTTGTCGCAGATGGCGTTCCGTCGTGCACGGCTCCTCTGAATTATGGGCGTCCATCGCGCTACACGATCGTGGCGTGTGGAACTACGAGCTCGAAGTAGAGATGGTAACGCGGTGGCTTCATCGATCTGGCACGCGTCCTATCCGCATGAGCATCACGTGTACTCCCTGCACTAATTTCGGGCCGGACGAGAACGCGTCGTGCTCGGGCATGTTCCAACTCGTGCTTGCACACGCCGCTCAGCTCAGAGACGTGTACTTGAACGTGAACCAGACGTACTTGCACCATTTCATGCACTGTGCGAGCTTGCCAATGCTCCAATCTATAGTCATCTCGCTCCACTCTGTTCATCGCACCGAAGAACCCCTGGAACCGATCACGCCTGTTGCGTTCTCAGCCCCCTGCCTGAGGCACATTGCCTTCAAGGGAAGCGGAACATCCATCGACCTCATTCCACGCACCCTCTTTCCGCAAATCACGCATCTCTCCTTTGACTGCGACCTCACCCTCGATCTCGCCCTTCTCTTCCAAGACTTTTTCAATCTCGAACAGTTCACACTCACGCTCTCCCTCGCACGCAACGCCCTCCGGTTCCGTCGCCCCGCCAATGACCCCAATCACAGAATCGCCGGGCCACCGTCGCTGCGTGGCCTCGAAATTCATCTCGACAGAGACATGCTCGAGTTCGGCGACCCAGAATCATCGCTGGCGACGCTCCTCGACCTCCTCGACTTGCCTGCACTGCAAACTTTATGCATCGCCGCGCCACCACTTTCATCCACGGGACCACGGTCCTCCAATTCGATTGTGCCCGTCACGACGGCGGAAGGGCGTCATTTAGGGGGTGATATGGACCTTAATCACGCGGTGTGCCAGTGGGTACACAGTCCGAGCGTGTCGGCGCTCCTGTCGCGTTCGCAATATGCCCACGGACTGCGGCTTGAGTATCGGGACTTGCCTTTGACAATGACCGGGTGGGGTCGTTAGGGGAGAGAAAGGGGTACGCAGTAAGTTGACGAGGGAATTTGAAATTGTGCTTTGTTGCTGTTAATGTAATTTGCCTGGACCATCGTCGACTTATTCAGGACTTGGCATGATGCCGTCAGTCACATTCCGAGAACAATGTATACGCCATTTGCACCAGCACGATAAGGGGTGGTGGTGCGTTCGGATGGTTACATTTGCTCCAGGTGCACACATAAATGTACTTACATTCAAAAGAGATAATGAGGTAAGGATTCTAGTGGAAACTAAAGGGTAGTGAGTCGCGCTGACATTATACTACTCTACAACCGATCTACCGAGGGAACGTGGTTCATTTGCTCCACAGTGGAAGTATGATATGATCCGTCGAGGGATGCGCAACTACTTCTGCGAGCCAACCAAACCAAGCATCAACAAGCGCCTGGTGACAGCATCGGAACCTGCTGGCAACACTTCAACCTTATCCAGCCACCAATTCAAATGAGCTCTCATGGCATCCGTTGAAGGACTATCAGATTCCGGTATCCTGAATCAGGGTTCAAACATTTTAATGTCCACAACCAAGGGGAAAAATAAAAAAGTAAAACTCACATCCCACGCTCCAGCAGCGCCTCCTCAAGCTCGGGAACAGTCAAATGTCGACCACAACCCTCGCGACGCAGCTTCTCATCATCCGAGGCAACGGCATTTAAATGTCTACGTATTCGCCAAGTATTGAGGGGAGAAGGACCCCAAGCTGGAAGCCCAAGCATGCTTTATGGAGATAAGTGGTCGAGGCAGGAACATAAACATCTTATCATACCTGCAGATTGCACCCGGATTGCCGATGTATTTCACCGGGACGAAGCCGGACTGCTTACCCTCTTTAGAAACGGCTTCAAATACGCCACGGTGGCGGAAGAGTGCATTCAATTGTTGATTGCGTGCTCTGGACACGATACGGTCACGTTGGCCCGGCAATACACAGGTGGAAGGGAGCATGCGTGGCGCGTAGAGTGCAACAAAAGGAATGAGCTCTTCCGCCACAAGAACAATCAACACGAACGGCAAGAGTCTAGAAACAGAATAAGTTCCAGACACACAACCCTATCACGAGATGGCTAACTTGAGAACGTCTCGCTTGTACGTTTCGATAAAACGTTGTTCCGCTCGAGAAGGCAGAGCGCCACCAGATCTTGCACGGGCAGTGATTGCAGCCACCTGTTTTCTGTGGGTATTTATTGCCTTGAGGCCCCTAAAGTAGAATTTCTGCAAGCGGGCGCAAGTTAGTCAGCCGAGCTCCCGAATAAAAATGTGGCAACATACCAGGAGCTGGAAAGCTTGGTGGGTGAAGCGCTTAAAGGCGGTCGCGTCCTTTGGAGGTGGTTCCAGCACGCCACGTTCAGAAGCAGTAACGATGTCCTGTTTCGCGAGGGCTATCAAGCTGAGCGAGGATTCGACGGGCATGGGAGGTTTGGTATGACGGGGAGGACAGTAGAACGAGAGCGAAGATGTGTCTTGAGAGGGACGTGTAGATGGTATTGCGTCTGACCGGAGTGTAGCAGACTTGACAGGTCCAGGCTTCAGCTCTATCTTCTTGTTTCCCCGGGGTGGTTGCAGAGGGGGGACATGGTGATCGGTGGACTGTGAGGTGGCGGACTTGGATGTGACAGTCGATGCGAGCCGGTAGTGAACGACATGATGGGCCAAACTATACCTGGGCAGATGGACCACAAGTCTTAGAGAAGGCATGGATCTGCGGCACGGCTGCAAGTGAGTACATGGAAACTATTCTTCACTGGTCAACTTTCCTGTTCAGCGTAGCATGTTTTCCTGCTGACCGTAACATAAAACCTAATGCGCCGCCGTTGGGTAGAAAAGGATGATGCGGCCACTGGTAAGTTGTGTATCGTGGTTGTCAGCAAGCCGAAAGACTACGCAAAAAAGCTACTGCCGGCCGGACACACGTGCCACAACAGTCCCACACTAAACCCCTGTCAGACGTGCAACTTGAAGTGTCTATCAAGTTTTCCACCACACTTTGAGTTTCTTCATAAATTGTCTAAATGTCACAATGTCTGCGAACTTGTCGTTGTCCAAGAGATATGTCGTGAAAAGGACCTTGTTTTCTTTTTACTGGATAAATGCACCTCCCCGTCGTGGCCGCTGGAGTGGTGACATACCTTGATCAAGCCGACATTAGTGAGTCAACGCTGTCACATCTACCCAGGGGACCTATTCGCTACCTTGAAAATCGAGGCACATGAAGCGTTACCCTGAGCTTGCAAGTCGGGGAAGAATGAAAGTTTGTGGATTGGCAGCAAAAATCCATGTGGTGCGAGATGAATGGCGAACAGGCATGCAATGCGGGGCCCGAAATTATAGTCCTCCCTAGAACCAGGAGCACGTTTCCAACCCTCGCGCGATCATCATGGAGACTATTCAATGTCGTAGTGCCTGTTCAAGAACGCTGTTACGCTGCTCTGATCTGGGAGCTGTTCACAGATTACATATTATATCAGGGTGTTCTCACACACTCTCGACGTCTAGTAAGGGCCTTTATGGGGTCGTGCAAACGGCAGCCCCGTACTGTATGATAAGAACAAGTTGCCTGGTGGCAGTAATCAAAGGTAAATATATCTATTTCACCACTGACAGATATCTATTTTTTTACGTTTCTCGGAGGGTATTACTGAACCGTGGAGTCACCCACTGATCTCGTTTTAGACTAGACTGGTGAATTGGTCACCAGTCTAGAAAGACGTACAGTGCGAGGGCCCACTATAGTTTAAATGTCCAAGCATGACCGAGGCGCACCGTTGCTCCAGCAACTTATGGTTTCTTCTAACCATTTTGTGGTCGCAGAGTTGGTCATCTCTTGAAGTGATACTGTCAATGACGTAACCTCTCCCAACATCAATCCTGAACTTGAGAATGACATTGTAAATGAGGCTCCGAAGACCACCGAACGATGGCGATGACGGACAAGGAAATAAGGGCAGACGCGGCTTCCAGGTGCGTCGACTGTTCCGATGTCATGGGCTCAAGCACTACGCTCCGTCGGCCGCAGCTACTCTTGGTAGGGTGCTCACATGGCCGAAGAACGGGCTCCTGATTGTGATGACGTCTAATGACGTGGGTCCCCCTGTGTATTAACTTGAACCCGAAAGAGACGATTCGCTGAAAGCGGCGTTTTATCAGTAAACATTGATCTGTTTAATCAACCTGAAATTGGAAAAACCGCAGGCTTCTCGCTATGTACTTGGCTTTGGATATCTTTCAGGAACTTCGCATCAAAAGTAACTCACGACTTGATAGCCTTACTAAATCATGACTTCGCAGCCGTTCTTGTGGCTGATCTTCCTTCTGGGGTAAATAAGCGAGCTGTTGATGCCAGTTTGTTCAAGTCATCTAGCAACAGGACGACTAAGTGATCAAGGGTCTAAGGGAACGCTTTACCTCCAACACTTCCCGACCAGGGACTCAAATGAGGTGAGCGTCGCCGAGTATATACCGATGAGCCCTTGAGCTCGGATCCCTTTGTAATGCCGCTTCTGGAGGAATGTAATATCAAGTAACCGTCGTCTGTACCTGGGGAGCGTAGAAGAAAAAGCCTGACAACAGAAAAAACGGTGGCTCATGTCAGATCGTGTGAGCGAAGACACTCGACGGGACTGGAAAAGTCGAAGAATTGGTTCTTGACAAAATGAGTTAGCGATGAAGCCAAAGTCTAGAAATGGAGAGACGGCGACCAAGATACATAATAAAGACCCTGTGCTCTTCGCCAGTACGTATCTATTTGTCGGTCGACGCGATACCTGAAAGTTGAGTTCAGGCCCGATCAAAAGATGTGACTACATACCGACGACGGTCATGGCATCAGCTATAGAAATTTCTTGGCGGTCATTGACCAATGTTCAAGTAGTGCGACGTAAATTCGGGTGCTCTGATTCGTGCCCACCCTGAGTAGAGATTGTCGCTGAACTAGCCACGTGAGGAGGTGGGGGTTACAAGACTGCATATGTATTTGTCTCGGATGTCTCCGAGGTTGAAGATACGTCTTACTACGATGGATTCAATCTCCTTGCAAACTTCCGTACGCGATTCTTCGCTCGGCACAGCAACCGTCAACACCCTCACCGCGCTCTACCAACCTCACGGATATTTTCGGGACAACATCCCGTCATTCGTCCCTTCTGCCTCCACCTTCGTCGCCACACGCATTCCCCCGCCTGACACCCCATCCTTGCAATTCATGCACCAACTCATCTCATCAGCCCAAGCCACCGCCACGTTCAACTTTTGTGACAGTCTTATCGCAGGTCCATTCAGCGAATCGGCTAATGGGGAATTTACCGACGTTGGCGTGTGGCTTGGGCGTGGCGATTATCAGACAGGCCAAGAGAACGCTATTCTCGCCGCACTTGGACTAGAAGAATGGACGCGATGTGCCAATGCAAGGGTGTGTTTATCTTGGTCTAACTCGTAACGGAATGGACGGCTGACTCGGAACATGGCGTGAATCATGATGAATGTGCGACATCCATGTGGTGCGGGGCAGATAACTAGCAGAACGTTCGAGGTGCCCCAAAAACGCAATGCAGACTTTATGAGCGCGTATCGTAACCTAAAGGACGTTCATTGCTTTTGCGTCTCCACGGGTGGCGCCACGACCGCATGCATTCTACTTGGTGAAATGCAAGGACAATGGTGTGGCCTCGTCAGCGTAGCGATCACTTCCGACTAGCGGTGCACACGTTCAGCGTCGTTTCAATGGCCGGAACCACCCATAGGACTGCATGCGAAATTAACGAATCAGATCAATCGCTTCGTTGTTCGCGGGATGTTTCCCTTCATGGTGATCTTGCCCATGCCGCTGGTACCATCGCTGACCTGAAGCAATTTCTATCTGTAGGAAAACTTTGTCCCTGAAGATGTATTCATTATGCCTTGAATGCAACCCTTGCAGGTGGTACTGGTCGTCATCTCTGCCATAAGTTGCGTATCCTAAGGCCGTCGGCTTCAAGATCAGACTGGTGACGGTGCCGCATCTCCTGAAGCTTTTACGTCTTGTAATATAGGCTCATTGGTTTTCGTTTTGAAATCTCCTTCTCTGGGGGTGGGTAACTGACAGAACTTAACGTTCTCCTGACTTATTAAGCAGTGATGAGTAAGAGTCGACGATTGAATATTGATCGATGAAACGAATGATATCTGATACGCCGTCGGATCAGATTTATTTTCGGCGCATATGGTACCGTCAATCGGCTCGATTTACTCTGACGTCTCACAGTCACCCACAAACGACCACATGGGTCCACCGGTCCGCAACCAGCAAATTGTGTTGTGGGTCCAGGGGAAAACTCAAGCATACAAGGACTAGCTCACGCACCTGAACAGAATGCTGCCAGTATTATTTACGATATCTGAAGGTGGCGTGATCTCCTGCAGGGTGGGTGAGTCAAAACAGACCGCTGGTGCACTGCTGCGGTCCTCAAGATGTGACATTAAGATAACGGTTATCATCCGCGTCGGTTTGGGCACATATGTGAAGCTAGTATCAGGTTTGGGACTCTGTTGAGAGATGCATTCTGCAGGTACAATACGAGAGAATTATGTCCGATCAACTGTCGTTGTCATTCATCTTGGAATGAAGCTGGCGAGACGTATGCCATTGTGTACCCTTACCAGGGGTAGTTCCCCAATGGAGAATGACCAGGTTGGGGGACTTTTCGATTACCACGGATAAATTGACAACAGGCTGATCATTGATCATCCCAGCGGCATCATTCCAATACCCAGGAATGTCGTTCGTGTGCTGTGGCGGGTGGCAGGAGGTCACCGGGATGGCCATCTACGGTCGTGTCTGGCAGAGAAGTATAACGTTTCTAGAATTGTCGTTCCGGATAAAAATTCGAGCTGAGCGCCACGCCGGCTCCCGGATAGGTTAGCGTAGTGGCTCGACTCGTTGGCGGCGGTCTGTTGCGCCGCCGTCGTCATGTTCAAGGTCTACTTAGTTAGTACTGTGCCAGTGGCGTTCAGGGTCTGAATCACTGCACAGCCACTTGTTACTCACCTTGCACGCACCCAACCTATCGACCGTATGGACACCGCACCGAGCACCGTGACGACTCGGACGACGACGCCAAGTTCGGAACAGCCAAGCCTCCAAGATCGCATCCAGGCCTTGACACAAGTCCAAAATTGTTTGCAAACTTTGCGGCATGTGCCCACCCTACTGCTTAGACCGCCGTCGGGCTCTCCTTTGGTCGGTTTCCCGCCTCCGTTCGATCCTGCAATCGATCGGGAATTTGCCGCCACGTTTAATTCGATGCCTGCCCATGACTTTCGCGTGTTAAAGGACTTTGCGGAGGTGATATCTTCCGACAAGGTCCAAGAAGCCTTGCGAGCGGCGCGAGCGAGCGAGGACGCTGATCAAAGTGAACTTGGTCTTTGTTTTCGAAGAGAGACTCGGAAACGCAAGTACGTATTGGCGTGTGGTTCGACGCGAGTGTGTGATTATCCGTATTCCCTGCAGACGACCACAGTCGCCCGTCGGGTCTCCACAACCCTACGTGCCCTCACCACCGCGTACGTTGTCGCTCCTTCCACCACTCGAGGACGATCCACCGCCACTGCGGACCGAATCTCTGGTCGAGTTTGTGCGCGAGTTTAACCGTGGAAACGGTGGTGGTGGAATGAAATCTGAATCGACGAACGAAACGGACGGGGTATCGCCCAAGTGCAAATTGGCAATTTGGTCGCGGACGCAGTTCTCTCGGGAGAAGCTCAAGACATCATTGTCTGGTGTTTTGCAATCACATGTCAAGCGTGCTAGCCCTGTCGTGTTGCGGTTTATCGTACCGGACGTGTTGACTGCATACGTATCACTGATACATACAAACGCGGAGAGTGCACTGATCGTGGAGAGTGTGACCGCATTTGGACCGAGGGAAAGGGTATGTCATGCTATTCACTGCGCCGCATCACACTGACATGAATGTTGCCCGATATGCGGGACAAACAAGTAGAAGTTGCCTCACGAACAATCGGACTATCTAGCCTTTCAAGGGTTGACGCAGCACATTACGAAGATGATATTGACGCATCCGCGCGTTTCTGTTCAAACTCTGATGGTGGGTGAATCTGCATAGATGGGGTTGCTGTCAGTGGGTCGCTAAACTTTATTTGGCAGAACGTTCTTGTTTCGTACCGAGGGCTCTTCGTGGACCGATGCACGAGCTGCCAACGGGTGTTGTCAGCAGAGGGCCATATTCCCCCTGTCGCAAGAGTATGGATGCCGAAGAAAGCGGGATCGAACGAGGTGGGTACGGATCATGGCAGTGGGCGTTGGGAGGCGCGTCACGCCACTTGTGTGTACAATTGAGGAGGTCTACATTTTGGTGTCAATGATCTTCGGAATCTGCCGTAGTTACCGATGAGAAAAAAAGAGGGGAGGGGGGTTATATTCGCACGTGGCAAAAGCCAGTTCTCGGCGAGGAGTTCCTAATTACGTGTTATTTTATTCGGGTCCAGAACTCGGGCAACTTTATCTGGCACTCCGCGATGGCATAGTATGTCAACGAAGAAATCAGCTGGCGATCTTGCCAGGAACGCGATTCAGAGATCCCAGCTCTTGTACTATGTACAACAATATCTATATTTTATTATTCAATTTATATGGAATATTTCATTGTCCATTCGCAGGCACATTCCACTATCCTTTTTCGGACCCCGCTCTCCATGATCGACATAATTCCCTTCCTGGCCTAATTTAAATCTCGTCCTTTCTTTCCTTTCCCCAGATGCGCACCCTCGTCCTCTTTCCACCACCATCTACATGCTCTCCCTAACAACAGCCGCTCAGAACATCGCACCTCGCGACCCCGCTGCCCGTCTCGCCCGTCTCGCTTGCTCAAACGTTGACCTCCTCTGGGTCATGAGCTACTCCCCCGGCGAGGGCGACCATGGCACCCTCATCTCTGTAAACTTCACTTGCAAGCCTGATCTTGCAATCCGCATACACATCCGTCTCGTCGTCGGCCGTCGCGCCGTCAGCACACAGGTCCGCGAAATAGACTCACCCGGGTGCGGCCACTGGCAGCTCGTCGGCCACGCGCCCGCTTTTGCAAAGCAAAAGTCTGCCTCCCCCATGGTACCCCTGACCATACAAGCCGTCGACAAGGAAAACAAAGTCGTCGATTCCGTCACCTTTGGCGACTTTGTTTATAACGATATCGGTCGGTCCTTTGTGCGTTGCATACGTGACCCGTTTCTTACGTGACACATAAAGATAACGGTGATTTATTTCTCCCGCCTGTCTCGCCCACCTACGCCCACACATCCCGTACGGCAAGTACTCAACCCGTTCGGCCGAGTCTCCGCATCCTTTCTGGTGAAGGCATGGACCGTCCGTCCAAACGCCATAGCCCTTACAATCAACCACAAACACCTCCCTCGTCCGATTCAGAGTATGGATCTCAGGGTTCCCACCCCCATGCCCAACCTGTCACCCAAGCACTCAGGCGTGCGTCGCGGCAGATGGGCTCCGAACAAGAAGACACCGTCATCCTCGACATCACCACTCCCCTGGACAACTTCACCTTTGGTTGGGATGATTCAGAGTTGACTGCGGGTCGCAGACTCGTCCGTTTCCGACGCTTGCAGGATGGCAACAGACTCATCGTGTCCGCCGAGCACATCCCGCAAGCCGAGTACGACCCAGAGGACATCGTCATCTCGTGCATCTACCGCTCAGAAACAGACTCGTGCTGGGTAACCTCGGTTGATATCATCCATTTGCTTCAGCGGCTTGTCGAGGCTGATTTCGAGGTCGACGAGAAAAATCGTATTCGCAGAAATCTAGAAGGCCTCCGTCCCACCACCGTGTCAAAGACCAGACCGGGGTTCGAATCCTTCTTCCAGCGCATCATGGACTTCCCCGACCCAAAGCCACGAAAGATAGAAAAGGACGTCAAAGTGTTTGAGTGGAAGCTTCTACCCCACGCGCTGGACAAGATTCTTTCAAAATACGCAAGTGGTTCCGTGACAGCGTATTCGTAACCTCGCTAATGCATTTCATATAGTCCCTATGCCATGCTCTCGCAACGACCACTTTTCCCAAGGATGAGGTCCCCTCTCCACCCCTCAGCGCAATGCTGCCACCAGAGATGGCCACTGGGCCTTCATCCGCTGCCTTGTATAGTGATAACTCTGTCCAGCTACCACCCGACGCGCGCTTGGATGCGATGTACCTTTCCCACGTCTCTCCTGTCATCCAACTTGCGCCATTCTCTTCCGATTGCACTCCGGACCCATCCTCGGATATGCATCGTCGACATTCACTGCAGGAAGGACACCTACAACCCATCTACCTCGACACGGACAACGTACAGAGGTACTACCCAGATCCAGACATTCTCTACGGAATGCCACCCCCCTCCTCGGCCCCACTCCCATCCCCCATGTATACCGCCGAATCGCCAGGTATGCTGGCGCACGATACCTCTTTTTTCGGAGACCCTCAACACGAGTGGGTGACACCCACCACCAACGACCTCATGCTCGTGTCCCCCCAAGAACCCATGTTTGCGCACCCTTATGGATACAACCAATCGGACTCTGCGGAGTCCATCGACCTCGACCTTTACCCAACGCTCCTGTACCCCGTCGACCCGTACGACCCGTACGACTTCCAGGCGTTGCGAGAGCATAGCGTGGATGCGGTACCAGCAACTCGGCGTGCATAATATACACGTTCGGGCTAGTGGATTTTCATCTTATTATGCTTTATGTATCTAGCTTTCTCCTCTCGTGCTGTATCGATATTTCCCCACCCTATTTTTTTCTTTGGTTTCCCCCTTGACTGGTTTTCTTCATGTGCTCTTTGCATCCAGCGCAATACCGCCACCGCCTTCGTTTTCTTGTCCATGATTGTGTAACCTGATGGATATCTTTATGTGTCATTGAGGGTATGCATAGAATGAAACAATTTCAAGTAGAGATTTTAGTGGAAACGGACATAAAGTTTGGAAAGAAATAAAAAAGGGGGACGGAATAGGTGTACTACTTGGTATACTACATGTAAAACAGACTAGGTCATGACACCGTCATGCTCGTCATTACAAATTATTCCATGGCTCCGTTCGATCATCGATCATCCCTTGCGACCTGACCTGAGGCTTCCAAAGCGGGAGAACCGACCTTTAATACTGCCCACGGTGGACGTGACGATCGACGCGCCAGAGGGGGAAGTCACAGAAGTACCATTCCCGACCGTGATCAACGAATTACGAGGTGACCCCGTGCCCGCCTCGCTCCCCACCGCTTCCTGGCGCCATCCCGTCGACACGCCGTTGATCCCGTGACGGGCGACATGCGCCGCATGCAGCTGCAGCGGCGTGCGCTTGGCAGGCGACGGCATCTCCGCACCGTGTTCTCTCTCGCGCGGGGACAAGAACGGCGATACGGGCTGCGGCGGGACCGTCGTGCTCAGCGAGAGCGCAGGCAAACGCGACTGGCCACTGGACGACAGGGACCGCTGCACGGACGCGTCCTCGTGCAACGACGCCTGGTCGTTGACGCGCGCGTACACTGGGGGCGAGACGTCCTCGAATCCACCCTGCGCCCCAATACGCCCGATTTCCTCGGGAAAGTTTTTCCGAAAGAGTTCTTCCATCGTTTGGTGGAACCGGAGCATTTCTGGTGGACAGACTTGTCCGTGGAGTTTGAGGCAGCTGTCTATCACGCGAATCTGTAGCGTGAAATGAAGTTCATTGTTGTCTTCATTTGGAAGCATGGGTTCGTGGACTTACGTGGTCGTCGATCGCGGTTCGTAACCGCTCCACTTGTTCTTCTCTGTCCGAGTGCCGGGTGACGTAGGATAGGTTGAAGAAGGCTTCCCGGTATGCAGGGATACTGTCCGAAGGAGGGTCTACGGCACTATTCAACGTCATGGACAACGCATTGGTAGAAAAAATCTGGGCAGTCTTGGCAAGCGCCGAGTATCTCAGGTGAAGTGAATCGAGCTCCCGGGTTTTTTGTTCCACCTCATTGTATGCGTGATCTACGGGTGAGATCTCCACCACTTCCCACTCCGTGATGTCGGATCTACGGAGGACGGTGGGGAAAGCCTGCTCGGTGGTGTAGCATGTTTTTTCGAGCCACACTTCCTCGTTTCCGTCTCGATCAGTTTTGGTAATGGGTCGGCTGCTGCTGAAATCGTTGACCGAGCTATTGCGAGAGCGCTCAGTACAACATTGCCAATAGATGTGTAAACCACTTGCCTGTGTTCATAGTAACTGCGTATCGCTGGAGGCACATCGGGGCAGGTGAAAATCGGTAGTGTGCGATTCGGTTCTGGAGAAACGGAGATGACCTGTATATATTGATCGGTACCGAACCGGACATCCACTGGCGGGTCTCCGGGCGTCTTGAGCAACTGAGCCCCTGGGTGCTTGTTAAGCATGCGTTCACAGAATGCGCCGTACTTTTCCCATTCGTAGCCTCGATACTGGGTAAAGCGACTCGGTCAGTAGTAGATCGCGTGATGAGGGTTACGGGCGTACTATGAACTGTTTGCTGCGTATCGCATCCGGGAATTCGCCAAAGAATGCTACGCGGAAGTAGTCGGGATAGTAGCGTTGGTCAGTAATAATGTGTTCCAATAATGTTGCTTGATGTCTCAGGATCTCCGCCAAGCGGGTACTATGCACGCGCCGAGTTGAGTACTGCTCAAGGCCAAAAAAATCAAGTCTAAAACATACTAGTTGAACGTCACTTCGGCATGTTGTTTCGCTAGTTCTTTGCATATATCAATCGCGCTCTCGTACGCCTTCCCTTTGCCTATGATGTTATTGCGGGTGTCAAAACCTAACTCGTCCAAAGCGTGAAATGTACACACCAAGGTAATCAAGAATCAGGAGGCAGAGCGTCTCTTTGCGGTGGAATTGGGATTGCTGTGGTAATCCAAGATCTTCCATAGGTGGAACGAAAGAGTATAGATCCCATTCATGGAGGTCGGAGTGCAACTTGAGAGTAAGCGCGGCTTCCACATAATTTTGTGATTGCAAGTGGGCCTGTGGGTGATGAGCATGATGAAACACGAGTCGTGCTTCCACTTACGTTGACGAGTTGGTGCACATATTTGATGTACATTTCTTCTCGACCGATCTCTCGAATAAAGTTCATCAATCTTAGCTGTTAGAAGTGAGGGAAATGATCGCTGGTACTTTGGGGTGGGCATACCGTAGCAATGACCCGGTCGTCGGCGAATTCTTCACCCTCAGGCAGATTCCGAAGACTTAGTAAGAGTTTGAGGAACGCATCTACGCAATCCAAAAAGGTCGACACTCGTTCTCGGAGTGCGTCATCCGCCTCCTCGGAATCAAACAACTGCCGCAAGTGTGCGATGAAGAAGGCGCGCGATATGTCGTCGCCCTTGGACTGGGACATGAACAACGAGTCCAGCTTCCTCACTAACTCGTTCTCAATTTGCTCAAAGTGGCCAAACTGTTGGTATTCCGAGATGATCATCCCGAATAGGATGCTGACTGCATTGTTGCGCAGCGAATCGTGGTGACTCAGACAGAGATTCACGATTTGTCCGATGAGAGGGCTGAGCACCGGCCGATAACTCTAAAAAAAATAAGTAACGGGATCTGTAAGGTGAACAAGTGCTCACTCCTTGCGAAGCTTCTGCTTCGGGAGTCTCTGGCCATGAGAGGGCGTCCCAGAGACGTAGTAATATATCCGCGCCTTCACCGCGAATATCACCACCAAGCCGCCAGACAGTACGACGTTTCTACACACCAAACTGAGCTAGATATCGAGAAGGGGTTCATACGACACACCTGTGCAGTGAAGTCTTCAATCACAAGTTGATCAGAAGAGAGCAGCTTGAAGAGCATGTGGAATGCATCACGCCAAAGCTCGGACTTGAACTGCTCGGCAGCGGACGGGGGTGGGATAAAGATTGATTTCAAAAGCGTCGACACTGGATCCATCATCTTAATCAAGACCTTGTGTGCCAAGATGTTCACATTGAGCCACGTGCTCGGCCATGCGTCATTGTCAAGAATCGAGGTCGCGACTTTGAAGAACTGCGTCAAAAGTGCAGCGAAATTGTCCTTTCCCTCGATGTCATAACTCGACTCCAGGAAATTGTATATATGTTTTGTGGGTGCGGATAGGATGAGGGCCAGGAAGACGATAGCGGTCTCGCCCAAACCGGGATTAAAGGTATTAGGGTCCTCGATAACGTTGGCCGCGCTGGTTGAGTTCCGAGGTGAATTTGGTAGTGATGCCATGAGAGAGAATGGGTATGATTCCGGGAACGTGACTGGTACTGGAGCGGAGCTGGTCGAATGAGTCTTTGTACGTTCAATGGCACGATGATTCACGGGACTTTGGAACTCTCGATACGAATCTAAAAGCCTAAAGAAGACCTTGAGCAGGAGTGCTTTCGTGCTAACAACCACGCTTACCTGGGCAACAACATTAAGAGATACTCCACGTTGTCCTGCTCTTGTCTAAATAGGATACGGTCCGAAAGCACCGTCGAGGAAACCAATTGCTGCTGGAGCTTATCCAACATGACAGCGAAAATCGTCACACATAACCGCACCGACTCCAACCAACTGACACGCGAGGCATCCTTGGCACTGTCCGAGTCCCCTGGCTGCGCCTGCGTAAACTCGTCATAGCGACCAAAGTATGGCTTGATCCAGAGTACGACAGCCTGGACGAGTAGAGTCCGCGATTGTGGGTCGTCGAACAGGAACCCTTTCACAATCTGCAAGTACATAATAAGCCGCCACATGATAATTTTCCCCTTGGCATTGGATATCGCGTTCGCAAAGTTTGTTGTGACAGTGACGAGCTCAATGGTCGAAAGTATTTTGGCGAGTTCGGGGAATATAGATGTAAAGTTTTGCAAGGCAATTGTCTGCGTGCCGATAGTATCCGGCGATGTAGTCGCCATCATGCGATTGACCTCTGTCAGGTGTGTTCGGACTTCCTTCTTGAATGTCGCCTCGAGGTGTTCGGCAGTTGCTCCGCCCGACATTCCAAGCTCAGTGGACTTTTGCAATTCCCGTGCACGAGTGACGAACTTGAAAATATAATGCCACACCTTCAGCGCTGCTCTGAGAGGGGATGCTGTGTCCGCGCCGGTAGGATTTTTCAACAGCCTATCCATCGACCTCATTATATGAGAGGACGCATTGGCGCAATTGAAGTGTTGTTCGATGTAAACATCCAACACTGGTTGAAAGTTGCTGAATCTTCTGTCCTGGACGATTCCGAGTACCGTCACAAGTGCATTGAACACGAGATGATCCATCTCCCCAGATTGATTCGTTTGAGAGACAAGTATGCCGAACAGTGAGTCGAAAATGTCGCGCAAAAACTTGACAATTTCACCTTCACCAACGAAGGTGAACTTGCTGAGCACGGTAGAGAGTAGCTCCTTGTCTGGTATCCTTTCCCACTTGAGAAGACTGAGTAACACGGGGTTTTGGGTAAACTTGGTGGAGCAAAGGGAGGACCGGATGATGAGGGTGTCACGGAGAGGAGGGGCGAGCCTCTGGAGATCAGGGGAAATGGGCGGTTGATCTGGGCGCTGACTGGGTATAACCCAAGGCGACGATGACAGATACATTTCTGGAGTAACTTGTCCCAGTCTGTCCGCTTTGTACAATACCAAGGTGTGGCTACCGTCCTCTAAGAACGCGCCTTGGCCAGGGAACAGGGGTTGGAATGCAAACGCAAAGGGGCGCTCTGGCCCCAAAGCACGGTTCCCAGTCCTATTCCTAAACGTGAAGAACAGATGCCAATCGGGTACACCCCGGAGAGGCAGCTGAAGCTTGATGAGTTCCCCGTATGTTGGTTGATTGTTGCGCGCGAACACGATTGAATGGAACTGTGTCACAGGTGGTTCGCTAGATCCGAGAGAGATCGCATTCTCCACTATAGAACCAGAGGAATCCCGAACTTGGATGGTAACCTCCACATTCTGAGCGATCGGCCCGGGACGAGCAAAGTTGACCATACTGAGACGCGCTGACTGTGCGTGGGATGTAGGGAACTCGCCAGACCACAGCTTGACATAAAGTTCGTTGCGGACATCACCCGGAAATACAACGTCAGGGAAGCCAAGGCGGAAGGTGAGGGGAATATCCTGTAGAAGAGACATATTCTCTCTGATGATCGTGGACGCATTTCCACGGAAGATCTTGACTGACACGGCAAGCATCTCGGCCCTGCCAAGTAGTCAATTCCTGACTGTAGCCTGAAAGGAGTACGCAATTACCTGGAAGACTTTTCATATTCTCTGGAGTTGTTTGCAATGATATCCTGATGAAGCATAGAGAACAATGCTTCGTTAACCGGAACATAAATCGGCATCGTGTATTCGCGCATCGGGGAGACATCGGTCCCCTCAGCTACCATCTTGCTCAATTGAGTCAACTCGAGTACTGCACAACCAAATGGACGACGGTAGTTGGGAGTTTCAATAAACCCTTGGTTGAGCGGCACTGAGGGATTACGAACCGTCCCTGGTGCCTCGACAAGGGAGATCGACGATTCCGATGGTCTTCGTCTGCTACCCTCCGAGCTAGGCACACCAGAGCTAATACTCGAGGCCATCTTCATGGCTCCGTTGCGAATAATCCTGCATACTAAAAACAAAGTATCTTGGGCGTCGCTTTGAGCGATATCGATGAAGAGTGTACGGGCACGTGTCGTTGAACCACCTTCTCGAGCAAGGACACCGTTGTGATTGAGCACGACGCAGCAATCTTCTGTCACGAAACGCGGGTTATCTGAATGTTTGTAGATGGAGAAAAACAGTTCAGCCACTTCCCCTGGTGCACAGAAGGAGGCGACGAAAGCGCGGAAGTCGAGGAATATGTGATAGAATTTTGCAGGGGATGGTCTGGCACTAATGCTACCTGAGGAGGCCGGAGAAGCGAGGGAGCCGACGAGACGAGATGAATGACGAGGTCGCGTGATATCGGGGAAAGCGGAGTGTGCTGGCGTGGGGACCGGCGCTGAATGAGAATAGTATTCTGCTTGCGTGCTTTTTAACAGGTTGAGGTGGTCCGTTGGGACGTTCATGTATGCTAATGCGGTTTGCATAGCGTACATCCTGACAGCACTAACCCAGCTTCGGGGGTCGACCTCGCCTTCGACATCGACAGTAACAAGCGCTCCCCAAGTAGGATGTCTGACAATAATGTCCAAATCCTGGACCATGTTACCAGCCACCAGCCGTGCGACGCAGTCTCTCCTTAGTGACGTCGTTTCCTCGGCGCTCAATGTTTGGGCAAGGAGTTGTCTTCGGCCAAGGTGCAAAGCTTCGATGTGAATTTTGACTGTGTGGAAGAGCTGATATTGCCGCCGTGCCAAGTACTGAAACATCAAGCTATGCCATTCCCTCAGCGCCGAAGCAATTTCGTCGATGATAGGCTGCATAGCACCAGATGCAGTATCGTCTCCAGATTTGAGGGAAGGTCGGGGCGGGAGTGATTTCAGCACTTCTTCAGAGGGCGCAGTGGAATAAATACTGGCGGGATACACCGTGACTGCAGCACGGGAAGACTTGGCCTGGTCTGGAGGTGGAGGGAGCTTGAACGACTTGCGCTCATCCTCGAGAGCGTCTTTTTCGCGGTCCTTGTCTTTGACGGGGTCGCGCTCGCGCTCTCGTACGGGATGTTCGGGCCCCGAGCTGGCACATTCCCGCTTCCACTGAGCGAGGTAATCGGCCACTTGTGACCCGCCATTCGGTTGCAAGCCAGTGGCAGAACTCGAGTTATTGGTCAAGGAAGTCACTAGATCTGGTAGACGACCTTCTGCGTCTGATAACTCGTCGCGAGGATAGATGTGCGATGCGGGGAAAATGCCGATGAAGACTTGTTGAGGTTCGTCGGCCCTGAGAGGTACTTTGGTGGAATTAGAAGGATCGGACCAGGCCAGGGGAGGTGGTCGACGTGCTGTACATACGACGTATCTAGAGCAGTGCCCGGGTCAGTAAAAGCCCGCGCGGGGTGATGGGGTGGACGCACCCGCGATACCAGATGCCCTCTACTTCCTTGCCCCGTGGAGTGTACTTCTCAAAGGCATACACTTCGTCGCCGACCTCAAGCGATACGACATCTCTGTGCCCGCCGACTTCACCATCTGAAACCTCGGTAATTGTTGACATTGGACGTCGGCTCGATATGCGTGTGTCGCGTTTGGAGGGGGAGAGTGGGTGGACTGCATAGCCGTAGACGATGAGTGGTAAAGGGTCCCATACGCCTCTGCGCTGTGCGGTCGCTGTGCCCATTGTGGTGTGATGTGGGTAAGGACAACAAGTTGCTGAGTCGGGCTCGCAACAATTCGGGGATCGACATGGATTGCTACTCCCACGTTAGTATTACGGGTATACTACTACTTTCTCTTGATGCTGTCCTCGGCTGCACGTCTTCGTAGACCAGACCACGTACGCCCAATAAAAACTCTCGTCGGACACACAGATACAGTCAGATGCGTCGCTTTCTTCCCCGATAACCACCACATCGCAAGCTCGTCCTGGGACAACACCGTTCGAATATGGGACCTCGAGTCGGGTTTGCAAACCAGTGACCCACTGACCGGTCATACCGACGTAGTTCGCTCCATCGCCGTCTCGCCCGATGGCGACAAAATTGCCAGCGTCGCAGAGGACAGAACCTTGCGCGTCTGGATAGTCTCGAGTGGCCAGCTCGCGTATGACCCTCTCGAGGGACACGCTTCTGGCCTCTGGTGCGTCACTTTCTCGCCCAACGGGCGACGAATCGCCACCACTGGCGATAATACCATACGCATATGGGACACAGATACAGGCGATTTAGTCGCTGGCCCTTTTCGGTCGCACAATGGCAATCTCTATGCCCTCACTTACTCCCCCGACGGTCTCGAAATCGCAAGCGTTGCAAACGACAAGACAGTCCGCATCTGTGATTCTGACATTGGTCAGATGCTTCTCGGCCCTATGGAGGGCCACGAAAACGATGTGAGATGTGTCGTCTACACCCCCGACGGTCGACAGCTCGTCACCGCTTCCGACGACGGTACAATACGCGTATGGGACGTCATCACCGGTGATCAGGTCGGAGAACCTATGAAATCCCATGCAAACATCATTACCTCCATCGCCATATCGCCAGATGGCACTTTCCTCGCCACCGCCGGCCCTCACATCGTCATGCAAATCTGGAACCTCGACACTCGCCAAACCGCCGGTCCCCTCCTCCGCCACGCCAACGATGTCTCCTGTGTTGCGTTCTCTTCCAATGGTCGCTATCTCATAGGCGGGTGTTGCGACTTTCGGATATGGATTTGGGATGCCGACATCATTCGCCGCCCTTCACCAGACGCTCCTCCTCCACTATCCAAAATAGATCCTTCCTCTCTGGTACGTCGACTGTCTTTCGAGTGGCACACTGTTCTGACATCTTTGCAGCCCACTACGGACTCGAAGCCCGAAGAATCCATCATCCCGCCAGCCATGGTACCGCTGCCGCCCTCTCCCAACAGCTTGTTGGGTTCCATCCTCGAAGTCAGTCAGCCTACCTACCTACCTTCTCCTCGCACTGACACCCCAGATCACAGCTGCCAAGGTCTGAGCGGTCCTGCCAATCTCCTCGCCCACCATCCCCGCGACCGGCGACTCTTATTATTAAACAAGACCAGCAAACTCAAACAGAACCTCCCCCCACGGTACAGCGACGGACAGAACCCACCGTTATCAAAGCTCTCTGGAAAAAGCGGAGAAAGCACAAACGCGCAGACCCCGCAGAACGATCGGATGTCTCGGTACCACAAGTAGGCGGTCGCTTGAGGTCTCGCTTTCAGCGCCTCGTGCAGGCAAGTCCATCCGAATCCCTAACATGACAGATCTTGATCATTGTTTGTACAGTGGCTATCAACCAAATCAGACGGCAGTGTCTCCGTCGGCGATGGTGACCATAGAGAGTCTGCGGCGGGACCAGTTGAGGATGTTCAGGGTAAGAAGCGGGGATGTGACCCAGGATCCACGGACCAAGTGCAAGATGATGACGGGGATCTAGTCTTTTTGTGCTGCTACTTGGCCAGGACAGCACGGCACGACCAACCAGTGTAGCACCATTATACTATCTACATTTGCTTGGATAGATAGACACGATGGAAGAAACGAGGTGACGGTCGCAAAAACTTGAATTGTCTGTCTAGGCACCTAAATGAAGTGACAAAGATCCACCAAAGATTGTACAACAAGAGATGGAATGTTACTAAGGACTAGTATATGAGCGCTCATCTTGAACGGATATCGGCGCAGGGATATCAACAAGGATTGAAAAATGCGTATGATCGAGTCCATTTAAAACTTCTCTCCTGGGTCTAGCGGCCCGAGAGGTCCGTAAGCTTCTTTTGGTCGTTGGTAATAATCGTGTGCGTCCCGGTGATGGGGAGAAAGGGAAAAGGATGAACTCGATGGCGTCTGAGAGCTCGAAAGAGACTCGGAGCGTGACATAGGACCGTAGCCCATCTGCATCAGATGTTGCTGCGATGGGTTGTCGGAGAGCTGATAACGCGGCGTGAATGGTGAAGAAATTGGTGTGCGTGCGGGAGACTGGCTTGGGGATTCTTCGTCGAACCCAGCATCCAGCATCGCTTCCAACTGAGCATCACCAACCACCGACCCCTCTCCACCCGCATAAAGACCCGCAGGCGGAGGAGGGTACTGCGTACTGGTTTCGTTGTACGCTCCAACTTGTTGACCCCATTGATCTTCCTCCGAGGAAGTAACAGAGTATGTGTCGGAGCCTTCGTATTGACTTCCTCCTTGCACGCTCAATAGATCGTTCTCGCCAGTGACGAATCCGCCCGGATGTAAACGCTCCATATCTCTTCGTCGTCGTGCTTCTCGCTTCAGTTTGCGGAGTCTTGATCGTTCCCAGTCTTCCCAGCGGCGAAGTGGTACAGACAACCCACCAACAGCGCCATCCCCGATTCCATGGGAATCGCCTTTCGCCTCTCCTTCCACCTTTCTGTTTCATATAGTCAGCGGTGTGCAGCAACAACGCAGCGTCAGGGATCAAACCAACCTCGTCTCTCCCCACGAAAAGTCATCAAAGTGCCAGAATGCATAAACAGGTAAGACGAAATTCCAAATGGGGAGGGCAATAAGGTATATCAACATCCAGAACACATACACGATCTTCCGTGTCGTGATCAAGATCAAGACGGCAGGAAGACCGAGTACAGCGGCCAGCAATGTCAACGGAATTGCCTCTTCGAAGTTGTTGGGAGGGTTTAGGATCATGCTGACGATGAGCATGTAGGTCAACGCAATAGCTATTGGAAGGACGACCGTGCCGAGGAGATCCATGAATACAACAAACTGCATGCTGAAACAGAATGTACCACAGAGGTTGCGAACGAGGACAAGTTCCATAAGATTATGGATGGTTGAATTGATCCAGCGACGCCGCTGAGATAGAAGAACGGCGAAGGTGTCTGGAACAACAGTACGGCAGCGAGCTTGGGGAAGAAACATCATTTTGCGGTTTGGAAATGTGCGGATGAGAATAGTCGTCAAGAAACGATCTTCACCCAGCAACAAAAGGTTTTTCTGGTGTAGAGTCGTAATTTCGCTTTGGCTGTACTCGCGTACGATTTCCGGTTTGATGATCAGAGGTATCCAATCATCACCACTGTTTCGACGAGCTTTCAATCGGAACATGGAGAAACAGCCTGGAAGGCATGAAACACCCCCAAACACGGATTCGAACCCCTTGGCGAGATGGTGGGAGATGAAATATTCGAACACCTGGATAGCCGTTACCCATGATTGTCGTTTATTGGCTATCCGGGTTTCTCCACAAACACCCATGATCATTTGATCATGGTGCATGCAGTTTACCAAGGCTTTGAGTGAATCGGGGAACACTTTGGTATCTGCGTCAACCTATCGAACATGAGCTCTCGCTAGAGCGCCAACAGCAGGCGAGACTGTCATACCATCAAGCAGACTTCAAAGAAATCAGGTGTTACACCCATAAGAACGTGGATTTTACGAAACATGTCGAAGTCGAGAGGAGTCATGCGATCGTTATAGGTGACCCGAGAGAAGAAGTTCATCAGGATGAGTTGACTGTCACGTTTGCCACGATTGCCAGGTTTCTTGTCTCCTGACTCGGCCTCTGTTCCACACTTGACTATTATCAACGTAGGCGTGCGGCGACCTGCACAAGCTGTGCAATAAATTTTTGTCACGCCAAGTAAAAGTTCGTCAAGGCGAAAACCTACTGTAATGTCCCGCGTAAACCAACGCGCGGTTCTCCTTCTTCGTCCCAGATCCAACAGCAAAGTAGCTCATAGGTAGGGGGTTCCCGAAACGTGGGTCTGCTTCCAATAGACTGACGCATATATCTGGTGTGCTTCTCTTCTCTCCAGCTCCGGTGATCATTCCGTCGGCGATGACAAAAAGAAGTTTTCGGTGGTCGGAATATGTCGTCTGAGAGATCGAATCAAGTGTCGAGCGCATGGATTCTTCGCCCTCGGAATAGCATGTCACCAAACACACCACGAAGAGCTCGA
>JBBPNX010000167.1:0-33593 GCA_038091155.1 Harrya chromipes
ACCGATGAACATCTTTTTGTTTATTCCAAACTTTGGTTTTTATTTAATTTTTTTAAATCAATTCAAATTATTTCCCCCCCCCCCCCCCCGAAGAACTCTTCGATGGCTCCAAACCACAAGCTATGGGAGGTATTTTCGTCCCACACCCTCCAAAAGACAATAAAAGACGGCTCGATCACGCATGGAGTCCCGCAGAGGACGCACTCCTCAAATCTTTCGTTGAAAAGTATCCTTCTAACTGGACTCTTGTCGCTGATTCCTTCAACTCTGCAAGGGTGACGATTTCGATTGATAAACGGACACCTTGGGAGTGCTTGGAGCACTGGAACCTCAAGTTCGGTAAGCCGAGTAGTATTTCCGCCCTTGCGGACGTGACTTCTCCTACGGTCGGGGACGGGACACCACCTCCTACGCTGTCTACGTCCATGTCCACGCAGCAGGTACAGATGACGACGAGGGGTGTGAAGCGTCTTGCGAACATCAACACTGCACAAGGCCAGGTTGGTGGGGCAGGTGCGACGGGTGGGACCATCAGCTCAGACACCATAAAGCGCCGAAGGCATTCGCTTATGTATGAGACGATACGGAAAACAGCAAAGAAAAGGGAGGCGGCGCAGAAGGCTGCGACCAGTATGTTTTCGTTTGTGCCGACTGATCGTTGCTAAAGGCGTTGTAGCGAACCAGAGGAAGCCATCAAATATTCATGACACGCATGGCCAGTATAACAAGATGCCGAAGCTCACTCCTGCTGAACTTAGCCGGATGAAAGCAGAGAAAGAATCCAGGGATCATCAGGAAATGTTGATGGCACGACGGAGGCACGAGGAGCTTACGAGACAACAATTATTGCGTGCACAGGTAGACTCTCATTGCCTTGAATTGGTATGCCTTTTAACCCACCGAATCGTGTCCTCAGCAGCAAGCACCCGTCGCTGCAACTGCGACTGCCCAGCAACCCCAACCACCACAACAGCAGCCGCAACAACAGCAACCGCAACCGCAACCGCAACAGCCACAGCCACAATCACAGCAACCGCAACCGCAGGTTGGCAATGGGGCTGCCCGACCAGCTACCCAACCCTCCCAACCCAATCCACAAATTCGCACCCAATCTACGGTCCCTCAAGTCAACATCTCTCAGCAACAGCGAATACCGACTCCGATGTCTGCTGTCGCGGCGGCGCGCATGTCCCCGCAGCAAATGCTTCAGGCTCAGGTACAACGCGCGAACAATCTCACAGCCGTTACCCAGGCGCAGGTGCAAGTACATGCCCAGTTGCAAGCTCAGGCACAAGTTCAAGCGCAAGGTACGCCTCAGGCGGCTCTCAGCAGTCTACCTGCTGGCGCGCACCTCTCGCCGCCCTATCATTCCCGGGCAGCGACATCTTCACCCGGGATTAGTGTCACACAGCAAGCTTCCCCACCTCGGACTGTTATTACTCCTTCAAATGCTGGCATAGCTCCTTCTCCGCGCCCACCGTCTGCTCAACCCCAGCCGCCGCTGCCATCGCCACAGATTCAAGGGAACACGATACCCCGCCTGGCAAACAGTATTGCAGCGCATTACTTGCCAGTGGTACCCCCTGGCGCGCATTTTACGCAGGAACAAATGGACCAGGCACTGAGGCTTTCCTCGCTCATGCAGGTAGGGTTTTATTCCATCTGAGTTGTAGGTGAACGTTCTTGCTCACACATGGTTGGTCCGACCGGGTGTAGCGAACAACGATGTCTCAGGCACAGCAAGGAGGACAGTACCCTTCACAGATCTAGCTGTACATGTTGTTCGTGGCATATTGGATGTATTCTCATGTCGATATTTCTTTTCTTCCACGTATTTCACGCATCTTCTCTCGTTAATCATCAGGTGTGAGGTCGCTGACCGTGTAATGGCCTCGTAGATGTCCTTCAGGCATCTACTTGGACATCACATTCACTATTTCACAGATTATCCTTCGTCTGGTGCGATTTGGTCCAACAGGTAATGGGGTTCCCTGAGACTGGATTTCAATGAAGACTGCTCGTCGAGGACGCTGCCTGACTGACAGCAGCATCGTCAAACGGGCTGAAGTCTAGTTTGAATTCGCACTTGGTTCAAACTGCAATCTATGGCGTGTATAAGGTTAGCCATTGTACCCTCTCATCCTCAGTTCCGTCTCGCCTTCCTTCCCACGTCTATTCTCGTTTTCCCAATGACTGCTCCTCCCTACGTCGCTACTATTTCCTCGAGCGCTTCGACTCTTGCATGTGCCTCGTGCGGTTGTCCTGGTCTCTCCTGGATGGCATCGCCCGACGACGACGATGCGGTCCTGGCCATGCCTGGCATGCTGCACTTCGCATCCACGCCGACGTTGACCAGCGTGCACGACGCTTCATGTCCTCTGCGCGCCACTGCCTTGGGCTCTGACGGCGGCTCGCACGACACCGTCAACGGTCAAGTTCTGATGCTCGGTATTGCACAAATGATCGCCGGATTCTTTATGCTCTACCAACTGGGTGCAGCCCTTGTCGTGCGGGTCGCCGCCATCGCGCGAAACTTTATAACCACGATCCAGCGCGTTCAGACACACATGGACGTCTGTGATAGCGCAAACGAAGCGCTCGTTCAGCGGTGCGATTGGTTGCGAGATCAGGTACTTTCCCAGCAGAACCGCATTGCCCACCTAGATGCAGAGGTGGACTCTTACAAGAAGACCACAGCGGAACTCTCGACCAAGATCGAGGGCGACAAGAAGGCACTCGAGAGTGTTAACAAGTCCTTCAAACTATTGCAATTATTGGTTGAAGGTAATGGGGCGAGGATCACGGGAGTTAAGGCGGATACCGCACGGAAGATTCACGTTCTCGAATCGCGAGTAGCCGAGATGCAAGCCGAGCTCACCATGGTCAAGACAGTAGCTCTGCCCTCGAACGTCTCATCAACCGCCCAGACTGCGAGGGAGGCGCGGACTCTCGCCGGCGTTAACCGGCGGTTAGAACATGCAGAGTTTTTGCAAGGTAGTCACCAGATCTTGCTTGATGTAGTCGTTGGCTGACTTGATGCCTACCGTCAGAGATCGAAGAATTGTGCGCTCAGATGTCTGGCGGCACACATGGGTCTGCTTCTACGGTCATTCGAGACATTTCCTCAGCTTCGAATGCTCAGACTGTCGCGATGTTGAACAACAGTGCGTACCGTAGATACACTGCTTTCCCCGATTTTAACTACGTGCTCTAGGCCGATCCAAAGCAACCAAGGTGAAGAAGCCCAAGGTTCTCAAGGAGCCGGTTTCCACCGTCTGCGAGAATGTTGCCCGGTCCTACGCTCCCCCCGGGCCGGCGCCTACCATACCGCTGCCACCATTACCCACGAAAGTCCGGGTACTCGCCAAAGACAATGGAAAGGAGAACAACGCATGCAAGAGTTCGTCAATGACAGTCCGACACTCCCGGAAGCCCCAGCCTGGTGCTGGTCAGTTGGGCGTCGGCGATAGGATTCCTCGAGCGAGTTCCAAGGGGACACAGTCTGGCACTGGGTTGCCCCTGAAAACCTCCGCGGTATCGGGGCATCGTAGGTCGATGCTACCGATACCGACCAACTCGCTCCTCCCGAGCGATGCTAGCGATGCTCCTGGCATCGACGGAAGTCCGTCGGACGGTGTGTTCACCGGTGATCATGCCCAGTTGTATTGGTACTTATCATATTTTTATCTGGTAGTGGTCAAAATGGGAGAATGTTTTACCAGTGGGTCTGCGACCCCGGTACGGCAGCCAAAGACCGCCGTGGCTTCTATTGGTACACCCCCCTCCCCTTCGGGATCACGATGTGAGCAATTTGGTACCGTCCTCTCAATCCTTGTCTGACCAGCACTAGTACTAGTGTTGAAGCCAGCTAAGGAACGGATTTTTCGGTTACCCACATCCACCTCATTGGCGGCGCTGGACGCCGCGTTACAAGTGATGCAGGTAGATCGTGATGACTTCCTCGGGCCTTTGCCCGTGATCGATTATCTTGAAGATGACTTTGATTTCATGATGACGGGCCCTGTCCCATTGAGTGCGTAGATCATTCTTTACAGTATGTTTCGCGGGCTAATGACCTTGTGATCTCAGTGACGACGAAATGCAACACAATTGAAAGCACCTGCGTCTCCCCGAAGCAAGTGAATGTGGAAGTGAAGCCCCAGAGACATTCACTGGAATCCGGCACCTGTGAGTGATTTCGTGCCTTGTTTGCTTACTGACACTGACAAGTGCTAGTAGCGACAAGAGTCAAGAACGTCGATTCATGGCATGTATCATCGTCGAAGTTCAACGCATATCTCGATGCGACCGTACCAATGGTGCAAGGCGACATTTTGACTTCCACATTGGGACCCAGTGAACTATCCAAGTAGTGTTGCTTGAGACTTATCAGCTCCTCGGCAACATTGAAGAGTGCGTTGACCATTACTTCTGCTATATTCCACGCTAATGATATTCTAGAGGCAGGATTTCCCTTCGGGTGCGAAACATTACGTGTTACATCGAAGGTTGATGTGTCTTCCCGGGACGAGCGCGCAGGTTGACGTCTCCCCGCGCTCTATGGCCACCTTTTTGGACCTGGATACCTCGTAGCTTACGGACTACAGTGTGTATATATACTGTATGTTCGACAGTTGTGCCTCAGACTCGAAATTATTATTATTTGTAGTAGCGCACAAAGTTAGTTTTCTACGATCTACTATTTCTTGTGTATTAACTGCTCAGCGGCTTTAATTCAAGCATAACCGGACAGAACTAGTTGAAATCCCCTAACGTCGTGGCTGTGCGTCAGTTCGGCATTACCCGGTGGAGGGAAAACAGTCACAAGTAATAGTTTTAATCTCCGACGTCTGAGTTTTAATTTCCTCGGACCCCCGCGCAAGTTTGGAGTGTACTTGGATTGACCATTCCAGGCTGGTGTATTTCGCTCCGGCCTACGTGTTTTACCCCCTCAACACCGCGCTCTTCATCCAAAACGGCGTCGGTTGGTGGAAGCGTCAATCGACGCCCGGAGTCTTCAGCCAGGTCGTCAGCGATGGATAATCCTCCAAACGCCAACATACACACCATCGTAAAGGCTCAAATTGTCTTCCTCCTATCGACACTCACGGAGGATAATTTTGAGAGGAACCAGCTCGAAATACGTTCGGTACGTCCATATTTTTTTTCTCTTTTATTTTCGTGCTAAAACCCTCGTTCTGCTGCGCGACACAGCTCTCCGAGCAGCACGGTCTTGACACCTACCTCCATTTTATCCGTCGTCTCATTGTCCACTCCCAAGGTCGCCTCGCCTTGAATGCTCCAGCGTCTGTGTTTGATACCTCTACTGCCTTGACCTTCCGTCTTCTTGTTCAAGAAACTCAGCGTCTCGCTCGTGACCCTTTTCTCGCAGACCGATTCCGTGACGGTATAGACAAGGGCGAAGGGGACGCCTTCAGGCACTTTGATCTCGTCCGATTTGTAGATCGTGTTTCCCTCAGGCCGCTCGAGAGACTCGTCTTGGCTTCGTCCATTGTCGCTGGTTCTACCCGGAAGGAGCTGGCTACCCAGGCTGCCGCCCTGATTCGTGTTGATTTTGAAAACGCCGTCCTTGCTCTGTGCCAACATCCTTCCTTCGACCACGCCGATCTCTCCCCTCAGCAAATTGCAAAACTCATGTCGAACCTGTTGTCCGACTCCAATTCAGAAACCCCAGTGTTAGATTTCACTCAGCGTGAGGCGCTCATCGCGGCTGCACAAGCCAAGTATGGCCCGGAGATAGTTGCTCCTATCTTGCAGCGCATCTTCCCCACGTTAAGGTGTGGCATAAATTGCGTGCTATTCTTAAATACGTCCATGACTAATTTGGCCTACCTGTGCAGCCTGCCTCCCGGTGCTTCCCTTGTCCAGACTCTGATCCAGCTCGGCCCGGAGATCACGAGCGATGTAGATACGGTTCGCGCGCTCCTTCTTCGGTTCGGCATCTCCGATGCCAATCCTCCACGGGATGCCCAAGTTATCGAGATCGTGTCAAGTTTGGCTCGACTTGCTGCGGAGGGTACGACTCTGTGTGACGTTGGGGCTTTGGTGAGGGCCTTGGGTAGTTTCGTAAGTTCCAATTTTGGGACCATGGTATCCTTCGTTGTTAACACGTTTTGCAGCGCGTGAACCTCAACTTGGCCAACGTCATCAAGGCATTTGACTGGCCAGATCGTCATGGAGTAGATACGGCTACGTTGAAGTTGTTGATCGCCATCCTCCTCAATTGTCCACGAGATGCCGATCCACATGCGGTGACTGGGTTTTGGGGAACGTGGAAGAATTCCTTATACCAATTGAAGCTCCTTGATGCCCTTTTATCCTTGCCCGCGGACACCTTCAATTTCGTTTCCTTGCCTGGCCACAGGATTGTCACCGTGGAAGACGTGGCAGCTGCGAGTCCTACGATCAAGTCGTTGGCCGCCAACGTCCAGGGACACACGTGGAATTCTCTCGATCTTTTCGAGGTGCTTGTACGACTTGCGGATTCGGACAATGCGGACATCCGCAATTGTGTACGTGACATGCTGGACAAGGCATTGAAGATCAGCGCGGAACTGGTCCATATGGGTCTACTTCAGGTTCCGGTAGGTCATTGCTCGTATTTGTTTCTGCGCTCTTTTAATCCCCGTCATAGGATCAGAATTGGGGTGATATTCGTCTCGAGTATTCTCGCAAGCTCCTGGCCATGTTTCTGGCGGGCCACCCGAATCATCAGCTTGTCTTCATGCGGTTGTGGCAAATCGATCCCGCTTATCTTCTCAGCGCTTTCCGTGATTTCTATGAGGAGAGTCCTCTCAACATCACTCGGATTTTGGATGTCGCGCAAGATCTCAAGGTGAGACCACGATCCTCTGAAGTAATTCCTTTATCTAACTTACCATCCTAGATCCTGGAAAACCTCTTGGACTCACGCCCCTTTACCTTTGCTCTTGACGTCGCTGCCTTGGCTTCCCGCCGAGAATACTTGAACTTGGACAAGTGGCTTGCTGACAATGTTACTACCCACGGTGCTGAGTTCCTTCGCTCCATGATCCATTTCCTAGAAATCAAGATGGAGAGCGAGAAAGTGTCGAGATTGTCAGATCCTGCTGTGGATGGTCGCACTATGCCCCTAAACCCGCAAACTATCGCCATCTTCCTCCGTACCCTTCGAAACAAGTCCGTGGTTCATTTCTGTATTTTGAGATACACTGACATGACGGTTAATAGCTCCGCCAAAATGCCCCGTGAAGATATAGATTACTGCCTGGAAGTCCGTAATGCCTGTCTCCAAATTCACCCACGCCTCATGAACCTCATCCCTGGTACCGATACTGAACCCGGTTTTGCTGTCGTCAATTATTCGGCCGAGATCGAGGCCGAAGTTGACGCTATATACAAGGAGATGTACGACGAACAAACGACCATTGACGAAGTCATCGCCCTTCTTCAACGCAGCAAAGCTTCGTCGGACCCCAGGGATCACGAAATCTTCTCTTGCATGCTCCATTTCCTCTTCGACGAGTACAAGTTCTTCCAGTCTTACTATCCCGCTCGCGAACTTGCCATGACCGGTTACCTCTTCGGCTCAATCATTCAGCACGAACTAGTCAATCTCATTCCGTTCGGAATAGCGCTTCGTTATGTCGTCGATGCCCTGAGTTGCCCCCCAGAGACAAATTTGTTCAAATTCGGATTGCAAGCTTTGGCTCGTTTTGAGAGCCGTCTTCCGGAATGGCAGCCACTCTGTCAGGCACTCTTGGGTATTCCGCACTTGATGGAAGCTCGTCCAGACCTTGGGGCTACTATTCACCAAGCAATTGCTTCTGGAGCAGATGGTTCGAACGGGGACATGGCTGTCGCATCTGAAACTCCGGTGTTCATGGCCATCCAGCCAGACAAGTTGGATGATGAGATTATCAAGCCGGCGGAAGAGTTATCTGACAAGGTTCTGTTCATTGTGAACAACCTTGCACCGAGCAACTTCGACGCGAAACTCACGGAAATGAAGGACTATTTTGATGATACCTACGCGAGGTGGTTTGCCAACTATCTGGTTGACCAGCGGATCAGTGCGGAGCCAAACAACCACCAGCTTTATCTTCGTTTTCTGGACGCGCTCGAGAAATCAAAATTAAACAAGCTCATCCTTCAGGAGACGTTCATCAAGTCTGCCGTAATGCTCAACAACGAAAAAACGATGCAAGTCACTTCTGAGCGGGCAATTTTGAAGAACCTTGGCTCTTGGCTTGGGACGATCACTCTCGCGAGAGACAAACCTATCCGTCACAAAAATCTTTCATTCAAAGATCTCCTGGTCGAGGGTTTCGAAAATGGACGGCTGATTGTTGCCATTCCATTCGTGTGCAAGACTCTTGAACCTTGCGCGAAATCCAAGGTGTTCAAGCCCCCGAACCCCTGGCTCATGGCCGTCATTTCGCTTCTTGTGGAGCTTTACCACTTCGCTGATCTTAAGCTGAACTTGAAGTTTGAGATCGAGGTATTGTGTAAAGGGCTCGACATTGACCTTGACACAGTCGAAGCGACGACGATTCTCAGAAATCGGCGCACGGCCAATGGTTCGGCTCCTGCACCTGGTCTCCCCGACTATGTCAATGATTTAGACTCGTTGCCGATGAACGGGTTTGAGGGCCTGGGGATCCAGGGTGAAGGGCAAGTTATGTCGCTTGGTTCCGCACCTTCGGAGACCCAGAGGGCGATGGGGGCGCACATCGAATCGATTTTGGCGGGATTGGCATCGAGTGTCATCATTAGTCCCCAGCTTGCGCCTTTGCACGCGAATCATTCATTCAAGAGGGCTGTTCAGCTGGCCGTCGATCGCTCCGTTCGAGAGGTTTGTTTGTCCTTTGTTATTGTTTCGTCTGCTAACTCTGGTCTGTCCCAGATTATCGTACCTGTTGTCGAGCGCTCGGTCACGATTGCAGGTATTTCTACCCGAGAGCTCGTCATGAAAGACTTCGCCATGGAGTCCAGCGAGGAGAAGTTACGTAAGGCGGGTCATCTGATGGCTCAGAAGCTCGCTGGAAGTCTTGCATTGGTTACTTGCAAGGAGCCTCTCAAAAGCAATCTCGGTGGACACCTTCGCACGGCCCTTGTTGACCATGGTTTTAGCGAGCAAGTGATTTCCGAGCAGGTTCTTTCCATCCTCGTAGCCGACAACGTGGAGGTCGCTTGTTCTGCCATAGAAAAAGCCGCGATGGAACGCGCCGTAGCAGACGTTGACGAAGCATTTGCGACTTCCTATGAAGTTCGTCGCAGGCACAGGGAACTTCGCAGTGGCCAAGCGTTTTGGGATTCCGCTGCCCCTCCCTCTAATTTTTCTGTCGCTCTCCCTGATCCTTTACGTATCAAGACTACAGGCCTGCAACCTCATCAAATTGCTGTGTATGATGATTTTTGTGAGTACTGTGTTGATTGTTCTAACGCGTTACTGATGCGGAATCACAGCTCTCGACTCAAAGCGCCGGACCCCCGCTATGAGCCGACCTGGCTCAGCAGTGGCATATTCGCGTGCTGAACACCTTCCGCCTGCTGTTTACACTGGCTCTCCCACGCCCGACCAGGGGATGACTGCTTTGAGTCACCTGGAGGCAATGGAGCGGTTCACGGTGTGTTTGACAAATTCCGATGTTTACTTCGCACTAACTCGGGATATTCAGATCACAATCAGGGACCTGGAGAGCCTTGTCGTTCAGTTGCCAATTGCTTCTCTTTCAGCCCTACCTTCAAACCACGATATTCGCCACTTGGTCCGCCAGGTTCTCTACATCGCTGCACAGTCTGTAGACCACCACCGTACTCCATTGTTGATCTCTCAGAAGATCGTGCAGTTGCTGTACAAGACATCGTCCCAGTTGGGCAGGGAAATCTATGTGGCATTACTGGATCAGCTGTGCCATTCGTTTGAGGAAGTTGCCAAGGAGGCTATTACCTGGCTGTTATATGCCGAGGACGAGGTCTGTGACTCGTGAGACTCTGATGTACTGATACTGACGTTGATGTAGCGCAAGTTCAACATTCCAGTGACCGTCACACTTCTCCGCAGCGGCCTCGTGAATACTTCCCTTCAGGATCAACAATTGGCCAAAAGTTTGTTCCAGGACCCTCGCCCGAGCTTGCAGAGTTTTGCGGCTGGCCTTGTTCGAGAGTGCTTGACCAGCGATCCCCCTGTCGCTACCCAAAACCAGTTGGCATACACAATTGAAGTCTTGGGACAGCTTGTTCAAGCTGGGAAAGCTCATGAAGAGTGGGTGTCTGTGTGTGCTGTCTCTGAAATACCTAATCCCATGTGCCTAATAGTGTCCAGCGTCTCGTAGACGACCTCCGAGGTGTCGCGAGGCGGCCGAGCAATGCCGCTGTTTCTGAGGGGGTTGTCGTTAGGCAGCCTTCAGTCAAGCCTGAGACTGAGCAGCTTAGGGAGAAGCTCTTTTCCTGGTTCCAGCAATGGGTCACGATCTTCCAGCGTTCCCACTCCCCGGAGAAGGCATTCGTCCCTTACATCACCCAGTTGACCAAACAAGGTATCCTAAAGGTTGAAGATGTTTCTTCGTTCTTCTTCCGTGTGTGCGCCGAGTCTAGTGTTAACAGCTACCTCAAATGTGTCGCCGCTGGAGAATTCGATTACGCTTTCCAAGCCCTGGATGCGATGTCACGGCTGATCGTCTATATCATCAAGTACCACGGAGATGCTTCTGGTGTCAACAACGAGCAGGCAAAAGTACACTACCTCACTAAAATCCTGTCGATCTTTGTCCTCGTTTTGGCCAACATGCACGAGGATCAAGGGGCTATGTTCCAACAGAAACCATTCTTCAGGTTCTTCTCCAGTCTTATCAATGACCTACATGCGATGGAAGCGAACCTCGGGTCCGCGTATTTCCAGTTGTTGACTGCCATTGGGTAGGCTCGATCTAGCAACCAGTGTTGTTATTGCTCATCACGCTTTTGTAGTGACACCTTCAGTTCCTTGCAACCCACGTATTTCCCAGGTTTTGCGTTTTCCTGGCTGAGCCTAGTTTCCCACAGGCATTTTATGCCAAAGTTGCTTTTGTCCGAAAATCGAGAGGGGTGGTCCGCTTTCCACAAGCTTCTCTTATCTCTGTTCAAGTTTTTGGCACCTTTCCTCAAGGAGGCAGATCTTCAGCTCGCCGCTCGCGACCTCTATCGGGGTACACTCCGCCTCCTTCTCGTTCTCCTTCACGACTTCCCCGAATTTCTCAGCGAATACTACTTCAGTCTTTGCGATGTCATTCCTCCCCGTTGTATCCAACTCCGCAACATCATTATCAGCGCATTCCCTCTTGCCATCGTCCTTCCTGACCCACATTTGCGGAACATCAAATTTGACTCGATCCCGGAAATGGGCCCGATTCCTCCCATCTTGTCCGACTTTGCTGCGGGCGTTAAAATTGCTGATCTGCGAAACAGTCTGGATCAGTACCTACTAAACCGAGGCGCTCCTACTTTCCTCGCTTCACTCAAAGATCGATTGAAGTTATCCGTGGTCCCAGATGGCACCACCGAAACTTACAACCTTTCCCTCATCAATTCTTTGGTAATGTATATCGGAGTGTCGTCGGTCGCACAGGCGAAGGCACGCAGCGGGTCGTCCGTCTTCGTCCCTAGCGATCCAGGCGTTGTTGCTTTACAATACATAGCCACTAATTTAGACGTCGAAGGTGAGATATTCAACCGCTCCCCTTTTGGTCACATGCTTATGTGCAACTCTAGGACAACACCACCTCCTGAGCTCCATGGTGCTCCACCTGCGATATCCTAACGCCCATACCCATTGGTTCTCCTCCCTCTTACTTCACCTCTTCGTCGAAGTCAAGGATGATTGCTTCCGTGAAGTGATGACTCGCGTTCTCTTGGAGCGTTTCATCGTGCACCGCCCCCATCCATGGGGAGCGCTTGTTACATTTATTGAACTTCTCAGGAACCAGAAATACGAATTCTGGAGCAAAGAGTTCATCCGTGTTGCCCCCGAAGTTACTATGCTTCTCGAGAGTGTAAGTTATCTCGGCGTCTGAACCCATTCCGCGTTTTTGATATCTTGGTCAGGTCGCGAGGTCCACCTATCAATCCTAGACTCGCTTTGTCTTTTGCCGCTGCTATCTGTCGCACATATCTTTTCCTCTTTGGGTTGTCTTTCCTCCGGCTTTTTTTCTGTCTCTTTTATCTTCTTGCCTCTCTCCTCTACCCGCAACTCACTGTATTGTAACAAGTTTCCACCACTTCAAGTGTTGAACAAGGTGTAACATGTGAACTCTGATATATCGGGCGTACTTTCTATGCACGCATGCTCTCTAGTAACGCGGTCCGTCGTGATTACTACTCCTACCTTGCTCGTCCTCCCGTATCCCCGCGATCGTTGAACGTACCGCTCCTCGATTCTTTATATGAAACCCCGTCTCGTTTACAGATTTATCTTGTCACGATTCTTTACCGTACGATGTACATCCGAATTTTATCTATGTACTTATGATGTTATATGGGCGTCGTATGTTAATCAAGCCATGACATGCGTTCGTTCCAAACCCATTGACCTGAGGCGGATTGATCGCCCGCGTTGGACAACTGCCAACCGTAAACACTGATGCACGGAGAAGGTAAGCGTGTGTGTTGATATTCCGAGGGTGAGAAAAGGGGAACATACCCTGCACCTTGCACGCCTGCGGCGCCGATCATGTCCGCACGACCGTCGACGGCGAGCCAGTCAGGTGACAGCACGCCGGTGCGGACCGGGAAGAGCCGGACGGCGCGTTCGAGGCCGGACGTGTCTGTTGATTGGAGAAAGAGCGCGAGTCGGGAGCCTGAGTCGTCCTCCGGATGTGGATGGCAAAACAGGATCGCTGTACGCGGGTGTGGTGGGGCGTGGCAGCACCGAGAAACGGTGTTCGTACGTGGATAGTACAACGGATCAGAATCGGCAGTGTCAGGACGGGTGCAAAAGATTCGGCGAGAGAGGACACGCACCCGAAGACGGCCTGTCGAACCGTGTTGCGCCAAGTCGCCATGTTCCGTCGGCGTATGTCCAGAGTCCCCCTGGGCGTTCGAGCCACCGTCGCACGAGCGGCGTCTCGGCGCACCCTATGACGACCAGGTTGCCCTTGTGGATGATTGGCCTCGTGGACGCGTCTGTCTCGAGCTCGAGGACGCTGACGATCTGGGCGTCGAGCGCGTGGAAGAGCTGGAGGGCGTGTGCGATGCGCAAGGCCGCTGAAAGCTCTGGGGAGGACTGGAGGGATGGGACGAGCAAGGTCAGCGAGCCGGCTGAGGAGAGGATGGATTGGAGGCGCTGGAACGGCGCGCAGAAGCGGCGTGTTACTGTTGTAGGTGGGAGGATCTGTGGGTGGTTTCGGTGATCAACGACGGTGGGTCGAGCGAGATTCTTACCTTCCAAGATGGGCGGTGGAGCTCTGCGGCGTTGGCTTCTCTGACGAATAGGACTGTATTACCCGACTCGATACAGTCGATAGGGATGTCGTCGCCATCGATGGTAAGAACCGTCGCTCCGTTGGTATCACCACGGGTAGCCGCCCAGACGTCGACGCGCAGTGAGAACGCTGCCACATTCGTCGTTCGTACTGAGACGCGTGACTCGGGCGTGGTCGTCACCCGAAGCCGACCAAGCCTAGATCTCTCCATCAACAAAAGAAGGGACGAAACGACGACTGTGGCTCACAATCCGGGAGTAGTCAGTGCATGAATCTGCCATCCGTTCAGCGATCCGCTCTCAGCGGGGACTGCAACAGTAAGTGTGAAACTGGCTGCCGGGTGTTTCGGGTTCGCAGATATTTCGCAGACGCGTGCCGAGCGCGGTGGTGACGAGGAAAAGTACACCCGATCTAGAAACGCCTGCACACGCTGGTTATACAAGACCTCAAAGTACCAATGAGGTCGTCCGGGGTCTTCGTGATACCTGCACACAATGAATAACGTCAAGGAAATCAGAGAAAGGACTTCCTGCGATGTAGAAATCGCAAGGGGTAGATGCACGCACGTCACATCCGCGCTAGGATCCCAGGTCTTCAATATCCCTACTTGTTCACGTGTATGCCACGGAGGGACGTTGTCGTCTGCGCCTCTAGAAGTAGAGAATGCCATCAGTTAAGTAACTAAACTAACTCGGAAATGAAAAGTAAACAACGACGATCCCAGTGTGCATGTCAAATCCTATTCTCGACCTTTCCTTCTTGAGCATTCAGATGACTCACCCATGCAAAGCCAACACTGGCTTGCCAACCAGGTTCCCTAAAAACAAATCATTGTCGTCGGGGGTGAGGGAACTCTCGAGGACAGCACGCAAGGCTGGGTCAACAAAGTGTGCGGAACGACTCATAGACCATGAGACGTAGGCTTGTGACTTGATGTATCCTGCAGCCGGGACCACTAGAGTATAAAAAGCAGGCCTCAGTGTAGGCTTAAAAAAACGCGAGAGTATTCACCAGCGCATACGCGATCTGGCCATCTACTGGCCATGTACCAAGCGCCTTGTCCACCATTCGAGTGACCCATGAGGATGACGCGCGTATCGGGATCAAAGGCCCACTTGGCCCATCTCCCGCTGGATAAAATGCGCGAAAGGGCAGAGACAGCCCCGAAAGCATCTTCCGTCGATGGACCATGCCAATCAAGTCCCTGAAATAAGTAGGTAGCGATGATAAGAATGCCTGGATGAAAGATGTCACGAGAGCTTGAGACAAACTCACCCAAGAGGTCCGTCCCTGAGGCATCACGACCCACCCGTACTTTTGCCTGAGAAGTGAGTCCGGCCAGAAAGACTGGGTGAGAATGTCTGCACCAGCGCCGTCTAGGACCAGTCAAATAATGATTCAAACTATGTATGTGATCTGCTCACTTACGAAGTGCAAGAATTGGTTCGTTGCCTCTGCACTTGCCGATGTCGTGCTGGCAGGGGATAATTCGAGAATCGCCAAAGGCTACCTTGGGAGGTTTCACTAGAAAGACAGTAGGCATCGACTCTGCAAAGAAAAACGAAGCGTGTACAGGAACGTGTTCCTCTTGTGTCCAAAGTGGAATATGAGTCAGACGGAGAGTAGCGTGGAGGGCGAATGTACTCTGGACCGTAGGCTGCGCATCATCAAACGTGTGGTATGGAGGTTGGCCATTGGCTGATTGGGACACGGAAGAGAAGGACACGCATGTAAGTTCAACGTCCAGCTGCTTGACACTTTCTGGTATTCTCTCAAGTGACGATAGACGCAAAAGAAGGGGTATGATACGGGTTTGTGTCGGTGCAATGCGTACGGGAATCCCGCCCAGGAGTTCAACAGATAGTGATGGTGGAAGGTGTACCGAGCAAGGCGCAAGGCACGCACGCACAACCGACCAATGGCCTTGGCGATCATCGCTCCGACGCCCGAAATCGAGAGATTGGACCCCGATACCGATCGCTTCTCCGAAAGGCGTGCCATCGACAATGTGCGGTGTTATCGAGTGTGCAGGAATATATTGGAGCGGCGCACCGTCGGGGCCGTCTGTCTCTAGTGAAGGCGTTGGAGAGCACGGGAACTGAAAAGAGACGGAAAAATTGAGTGTTAGAACTGGATGTGGGGAAGAGTATGCAGACGGGTCGCCGAAAAGGCGTATCTAAAAATTACCAGATCGTTGAATATTGTTAGCTTGTAGAAACAAGAGGAGAAAGGATCGACCAACCTCATATGGAGCGCATATAATCACCTCGTACTTGGTCTCTTCCATGTTCCTTGCAGGCAACACGGGCATCCTGACCAATTGCACCGGTGCCCTCTCCAGTGTGTAGATATTCCCGTGATGCCACTCCGGGACATACGTCCTTCTTTCCTGGGAATCGGGTGGGGGAAGAATCGTAAAAAAAGCCCCCTGAAGGAGTTCCATGCGGAGTAAGGGTCCCGAGACGTCTTCAGTGACATTGGAGGGGGGAAAGACGGATAGCCAACCCCGTAATACGTTCAGATGTTGAAGCGCTGCCCAACCCTCCGTTGCATGTATCTGATCCCAAGAAACCAAGGGATGTGATACATGGATGGTGCCATGAGGATCTGCTGTTGTCTGTGACCAGGAGGCATAGACAGAGTGGGTGAGTGATGTGGGGTACTGTGTGGTAGTGGAGATGGGCAAAGAAACTGAATCGGGTGTATGAGGACCAAGACTGGCTGAGGAACACACGGACTCACGATCCAGGGGGTATGCAGGGGAAAGAAAGTGTTGTTCGCGAGCGTGGATCGGAAATGGACCAAGCACCTGCGCACACCGACCAAGTCAACGACGCCCCAGTTACAATCGATACGATACGACGCACATCCCAGACGCGATCGAGCTCAACGCGCCAGCCCTGAGACGTCGTACTCATCGTGGTAGTAACAATCCAATCTCGACGAATGATATGATTGTGCAAAGCAAGGACAGCGAAATAAATGACCACGTCTGATCCAGATAAGATCATACATCCACCACACTCCCAGCCGCTTATTTCTTCCCGGAAGATCTAAGGATACGTTGATAGCTGCTACGACCAACCACCAGAAATAAGGATTTGCATACTTCTTGATTCCCCCGCCAGGCGCACCACCTGATGAAGAGATCGATAAGCTGACACACCAGGATGTATCTGTCCATACCTTTGGTAGCTGTGTGTTTCCATTGCAGACGGTCAAGAGAGATACAGCTAATCAGTACGAAACCAGAGCATGCGCACCTTTCTCCCTTGCAGCCTTCAACGCAGCCTCTTCTGCCTTCTTCCTCTCCTTGAGGGCCTTGTCATCTTCGTCCTCTTCTTTTTTGTCTTTCTTAGGAGCCTGCAGTCCAGTGAGAATGGTCCGATTGAAGTTGGAAAGAAATAAACCTTCAAAGGCTTCAACTTTCCACCCTGTCGCGACATACAAGCTTGGGTGTTTGCTAGACTGCACCGCGTCCTCAGTTAACCCAGTTTGAGAGGAAATTTCCGAATGACTAATTGAATCTCGTTATGGAAGTTTCTGAAGAAAGTGATCACATACCGTAGCCATGATCCCGGCGAGAATCATGTATATGTCAACACGCGTTCGCGCTGAAAGACTACTTCCATCTGCCAGTGGCCGTCTCGCTGCTCATTCCTTACAGGTTAGACACCACTCGAATTTCCGCCCTAGACTTCCCCAGCACGAAGATACAATCCGGGTAGGCACTTTCGTCGTAGGTGCCCTTCTTGCATTTGGATCCCTTGGATTTGGTCTCCACGCTCTACGGCGCGACGTACTTGACGTGTTCTGGCCTCTCACGCTCGGGCCAGCGAACAACTTGACGCACTCTGGGCCCGACCATGGTTCCAGCAAATATGTTCACTTCCAGAACAAAGCCACTGATCCCTCGCTCGAGTCCGAACCCGTATTTTCATCCAACCATATGCCCATCTCACTCTCATCCTCGTATGGCACAGCAGACGACGTCGAAAAGGCTATCAAAGAGCTCCGAGATGCGTTTCCAGGCCAGGACCGAGTAAAAACGAGCAACGACTCCCTTGAACTCTACGGCTCCTCGGAAAATTCGTACCACCCCAGCTCGCCCCATTCCGTCGTCGTCCAGGTCAGCTCCACAACAGATGTAGTCAAGGTCGTCACTATATCCCGCAAGTACAGAATTCCTCTCGTTCCCTATAGTGGGGCGACGAGCTTGGAGGGTCATTTCAGTGGGGTGAGTTTACCGAGTGTGCGTTCGTTTTGTTGTCTTTACGGAATGTACGTGTAGTATCCTACGGGGAGTATATGCATCGACATGTCTGCCATGGATCAAATTCTCGAAATAAACGGTATGCAGACCGAGAACTCACGTGGACTTGAACGTGACATGTGTCCTCCTTGTCCACAGAAGCCGACGGGGACCTTCGGTGCCAGGCTGGCGCGCGATGGGAGGACATCAATCGCGTTCTCAAGGAAAAAGGTATTCCTCTCTTTTTCCCCGTAAGTCTCCTTCGGATATCGGGTCAATGATGAGACCTGACATGACACATAGCTTGACCCTGGCCCAGGTGCTGTAAGTCGTCTCCACCTTGGGAGTCAAAGTAGTTTGTGATGGTCATGAGAGACGATAGGTGGGATGATCGGCACGGGGTGCTCTGGCAGTGAGTCCGGAATACTCAAGCATTCTTACTAGCTACATACCAGTTGCCTGCAGCAAACGCCGTTAAATATGGTACCGCAAAGGCGGAATGGTTCCTTAACGTCGTGGGTATTGGTTCTATATGTTGTTTCTGCACGAAAGCCCATAACGAATGGAAACAGACGGTCGTGCTTCCCTCTGGTAAAGTGATCAAGACGCGTCAAAGAGCTCGCAAGTCATCCGCCGGGTTTGATACCACAAAGCTCTTCATCGGCGCGGAAGGTACTTTGGGTATTGTAACCGAAGGTGAAATTTCTGTACAACTTTACTGTATCGCTTGTCGAACCGGGAACAGCTACACTTCGCCTCGCACCTCGCGCGCCAACAAAAGTCGCAATGGCACAATTTCCGAATGTCAAGAATGCCGTCAGCGCTGTTCAAGAAATACTTAACACACCTTACGGGCCTCACATACGTTCGTGTCCATCTTATCGTGTACACAGCGTTATTTGACAATCCATACAGAATGCGTAGAGCTTCTTGATGATCACAGTCCGTGGCCGTGCTGATGGAAGAAACATTAAACTAACATGCATGATCCATAGTGATGGCTGCAATCAATACGGCCGGCTTCGTCGAACGACCGTATCCAGTCCAAGATACCCTTTTCTTCAAACTCCAAGGTTCTCCGGAGTCTATAGCTCTAACATCCCAGGCCGTTCAAGAAATCATTCGGAGACACAACAGCACCCGGTTCGAATTCGCAGCGACGGACGAGGAAGCGGATAATCTCTGGGAGAACAGAAAATATGCACTCCCCTCTACTTTAGCATCCCATCCTGGGACAAAGTGTTGGACGACAGACGTGTGGTAATGATTTTCATTCCCCTCGCCGCGAATCGTTGATGAAACTCCGTAGCGTTCCAGTGTCCAAGCTCCCTCAACTCGTGTACGAAACGAAGGAGGACCTCGCCAAGTCCGGACTGAAATATACTATTGTGGGACACGTTGGAGATGGTACGTTCCTCCTCTGCAGTCAGTCGCACAGTAACACGAAGCGTTACCAGGAAATTTCCATGGACTCATTCTCTTCCGTGATGATCGAGAACTTCAATCCGTCAGCGAGGCTGTTCGCAGACTCATCCACCGCGCAATTGCCATGGACGGCACATGTATGTCGTCTCCTCTTTTGCTTCGCGTTTGCATTTGACCGTCACCGCAGGCACGGGTGAGCATGGCGTGGGGATTGGAAAGACAGAGTACCTTGTCGAGGAACTTGGGGAGGATACGGTAGAGCTGATGAAGACGGTGAAACGGGCGATCGACCCGCTGAATTTGTTCAATCCTGGAAAGGTAAGCTTTGAGTTGCTCGGACGGCGTTGGGTTGACGAACTTGAATTCGATTAGCTGTATCCAGAGAGCAAGAGCACGAGCGAGAGGGAGAGGCCGTGAAGTTGTTCGATGCGAGATTTACAACGATGTAGTGAACTGTGCCATATGGTATCGTGGGTTTGTCAAAAGCCCATGTTCAAAATGGCAGCGAGTAATGGGCAAATGATTGGTAGTACTGAATTTGAGAACTTGTCAATCTTGTCTTCTTGGAGCTTGTTTGCCTTTTATAACTGACCTGCTGTGCCTTCTCATTATGACTCGGGGAAGTTGGTGCGCATGACTCAGTCGTGACGGGCGTGACATCGTGACACTTAAATATCTGTGCGCATCCGAGTCTCATGACCAATATATAGCTAACATACGTGTTACCCTCGACCACCACCACAGTACAAGCACCATCTTTACAATGAGCGATAACGTCAACTGGGATAGCAAGACCGTCATTGGATTCAGAGCCAAAGCCCCAAAAGTCGCCCGCAACGCTTCTGACTTGAATGGTGAATTGTGTTGACACAGCTTCTCCTCGTCCACTTGCTCATCTTGTTTCTCTTGGCAGCCGTGAGTGATGCTATCGGAGGGACGTCGTTTGGAGTTACTTATACTCCTCGCGTAGGCACGCCGAACCGGGGCTGTTGTTGCGACGGACAAGAAAGTCACCTCTGGTGGGAACAAGGGTCATGCAGGTCCGTACCCGTTCATGCTTGCAGTCTGACCGTTTAACGTTACTGATATGATTCCCTTCAGGCCCTGATCACCAGAAAATAGCCAAACTTGATCGGGAGAACGAGGTTGCACCACCTGCCAAAATCAACGCCTCTGTTGGCAAGGTGAATATGCACTCATTCCATGTCTTTTTATCTTCCAACGGTCAACTTACGCCCGTGTGTGTCCCATAGGCCATCCAGAACGCTCGTATGGAGAAGCAGATGACGCAGAAGGATCTGGCTCAAAAGACCAACGAGAAGCCTTCTGTCATCCAAGATTACGAGTCCGGAAAGGCTATCCCGAATCCTCAGATTCTCTCCAAGATGGAGAGGGTGTTGGGTGTCAAACTTCGTGGTATGTGTTGTCATGTGACTTTTTTACTATGGTGAAATTGATGTTCGGCCCCAGGTGCAGACATTGGGAAGAAGCTGGAGGGGCCAAAGAAGTCGTAATTTGACCACTCCGTAGTCTTTCGATATCGACGGGTTATACCGTTGTGGATTACCACCACCTCCCTTGCATTAGATTTCATCCTGCAATGTATTTTTTTCCATGATAAGCATTTCGTCTGAGCACCATTACATAAAGCAAGTACAAGAAACAAGGATAAGGCAGTTACAATAAGGATGCTGTGGTCATCCGCAATGTACAATTTATGAGCCTTCTTCGGGTGCACCCTGGAGGAGACGTGAACAACTATGGTGAAGACCCAGGCATGGGGACTCACATATGTGATATAATCGGCGCTTTCGCAAGCTTTGTACTCCTTGAGCAGTTCCTCTGCCGTGGCTCTGGAAAATGAGTTGAGCATACACCGCCAAATGATACCCCACCGTCCTCACCTCGCATCGTCAAACTCTTCCAGTGAGTTTTCAAACATCTTTTCCTTTTTGTATTGTTCCAAGAACGCATTGCGCTTTCTGAGACGATCAAATTGGTCCAACATACGCTTGAACAACTGGAAGCGGCAGGGCCAGCGATCTCAACTCAGCAACGAACGGGCTCTGGCAAGGGAAAGAGTAGACGTACGGAAGCAATGCTCGTATGGTTGGCAAGCATCAGTCCGCTCACGCGATGATTCGTCGTCACATACGGGGACCGACGCGTCAACGCTACCTGTATCGACGCGGGCCCCCATGGAATGAAATTGGCCAACTGTCGTTCTCGTATGCGGAGCAGCGATTGGTGTACCTAACGTTGCACAGCTTGGTCAGCACCCAAATCGACACATCGAGCAGAAAGTCACAATCTCACGTCTGTCGGGTCAACGTCTCCCTGGATGATGTTGAGGATGGAGATGTAGCAGGCGGTTTTGCTGGGCGTCGTCGATACCATGCGGTTCTTGGGTTGTAGTAGACGGCGCATGACGTCGAGGACTGTCGTGCGCCGGATCGGTTTCGCCTAGGAATCACCCACCGTAAGTCGGGCGTTCGAGAGTGTCGTGTGATATGAACCGACCTTGTCAATTTGGTCGCTCGTGAATGGGGTATAAGACGTCATCAAAAAGTGGCATCGTGGTGTAGGAATGAGAGACGCGATGATGCCCACGAGGTCATTGTTCATGTAACCGGGATAACGCAATGTCTGCGTACTCGCAGCCATCACCGTCGATACCTGTCACAAGAGGCACCATCAGCATCGTCCACGTTGGACGGCAAGGACGACATGCTCACGAGCTGATTCGTCTGATCAAACGTCGGCGTCTGTACGTGCAGCCTGTCGGCCGCTATCCGCGCCAGTGCGCCATTGTCAAGCACAACGACCGAATCGGCGTGGTTCGTCAACCGTTTGAGGGTCAGGAGGGAATTGTACGGCTGAACGACGACGTCGCCCTCTTGTGCGTTGGGAAAGACGGAATACGTCTGAATAAGTTTCTTGGGGAACTTGTCGTTCAACCGCTCGAGCACGAACGAGCCAAAGCCGGAGCCCGTTCCACCCGCGATGGAGTGCATGAGCATGAATCCCTGAAAGAAACAAATGCGTCGGTCAGGATGACGAGCGTGACTGGCCGGAGGACGGGGAGGGCGATGAACATCCGTACCTCTAGCGAATCGCTTCCTTCCGCCTCCCTATCGATCATCTCCATCACTTCCTCGTACAGTCTCTCCCCCGACGCATACCCATGCGCCCAATTATTCCCCGCACCTCCACCATCCTTTGACATGAATATATTCTCCGGGTTATACAAATTCGCCCACGGCGAGCTCAATATGTTGTTGATCACCTGTCGCGTCGCAGATCCGCCATGAGTACGGGGGTCAGGACGGAAATCCATGTGAGACGACCGACGTACCCGAGGCTCGAGATCGACAAGGATGGCACGCGGGATGTAGTGCTCGTCGTCGGCTTGGTAGAAAAACACGTCTTTGCGATCGCCACCTTCCGTTGCCCACTCTTCGAGAATGCCTTCTTTGTTGATCCCATGCTCGGCACAGAGTCGTTGCCAGTACACGGCACCCACTTGATGGCGCGCGGTGGTTGTCGAGATTTGGAGGGGAAATAGTGAAGAAGTGATGCATAAGATCACAGAGTGGATGGAGTGAGTTAGATGACGGTTGAGCGTGTTCGGGACAGGGAAGGAGCGTACTTTGGTTTCCGCATTGTCCCAGTTGGACCGTCACGATCTCGCGAGGCATTATGCACTTCGGGACACGCGTTCAGTGAGTCGTCGTGTAGCGATGTCGGTAGCACAGTCAATATCAGACGTGTCACACGTAAAAGTAGATAGCAAACTCGGACAGCACAGCAGAGCATGGTCATTAAAGCTAAGCGCTAAAGGCTCATCTACCCAAAGAGTAATGAAAACACAACGACGATAGTATGTAAAATGTGGCTGGTAATGCGATGAGGCAGACTGTGTAACGTGGATCTACGAGGCCTTCAGCCTATGTGAGTATGTACGCGCCGTACGTATGCGACAAGATTGCAGTATGATCTCGAAGTTTGAAATGGAAGAAAGGAGAAATCAAGAATATAATGCGACTAAATGGTGGCCGTCAGCCACCCGCAACACCGGCGATCCCGGAGAGTCAAGAACTCTCAATATAAGATGAATGTGGTGAAAAGTACAACACAGTGCATGCTTTTGCATAACATCGGTATGAGCGAGAATGAGGAGATGAGGGGTGAGAAGACACGCGCTCGTTTTCAGAGAGAAACAAAAGTGAATAACACCACAGTACTTTGTGTTACCCACCGGCCACCGTGCCACATTCGAAATCGCCATCACCGTCTCGCGCCTCGCCGTGGAAGCCCCTTTATTCGTCTGCCACCCGCAGCATCCGCTGGTGATGCAGAGCCCATCGTGAACAACGATCCTCCGGCTGGCGCAGCTGCAGGGGTGGTTGCACCGAAGGAAACGGCAGGCACGGTACCCGTACCTGTTCCTGCACCGAACGTGAATGGTGCGCTGCCGGTTGTTCCAGACGGAAGTGTAGTGCTGCCAGCAGCAGGGGAAGCAGGCTGACTGCCTGTTCCAAATGCGAACGGACTGGCCGCCGGCTGCGTCGCCGTGGATGTCCCGAAGGAGAATGCTGTGGGACGGTTGAACGTCGAGGGACTCGATGGCGCAGAAGCAGTCGAAGGTTGCCCAAATGGATTCGGAGAAGTAGGTGCAGCACCAAAAGTGAATGGCGATGCAGGAGCAGCACTTGGAGATGGCTGTGCAAACTGGAAGGGGGCAGGTGCAGGTACAGCTGTCGCTGGACTCTCTGGTGTTTTTTGACCGAAGGAGAATCCAGCAGAAGGTGCTTGCCCGAAACCAGTAAATGAGACCGCGAGTTTGGTCTCCTTTTTCTCCTCTTTTGCAAATGGGTTGACAGTCGTACTTGGGGCGCTAAAACTAAAGGGGGCCGTAGTTGTAGCTGGGCTCTGAGCAAACAGTGCAGATCCGCTCGGTGGGTTGAAAGAGAAATTAAGTGTTGGTCTTTCCGGTGCCTTGCCGTTGCCATTCAATACTATATCTCTCACTGGGCTCTCGTCCATCGTCACCTCTTGCACTGTTTTGGGAGGTGTGACGGGTCGGGCTGACGTAGTTGACCCGAACGCAAAAGATTTACTAGAGACATCTGCCGCAGTCGTTCCACTGGGGGTAGCGCCAAAGCTGAATGTGGCAGGGGCTGCAGGAGCTGCCGTGGAGGCAGTCGAAGAACCGAAGGTGAATCCCGTGGTAGGCTTCTTCTCCGTCGTAGATGTTCCGAAGGAAAATGCGGTCGTCGCAGGCTTCCCCTCTGTCGGAGCGGTGCTTGGACGCTGCCCGAATGAAAATGGAGTCACAGGTGGAGGCGTACCAAACAGTGATTTAGATGTGTCGGTTGTAGACGGGGTTGTTGTTGGCGCAGGGGTGGATGGCAAGGCGGCGGTGGGAACGGGCGGACCAAAGGTGAAGGCACTCTTCGGCGCTTCAACAGTAGCGGCAGGTGCAGCGGGAGTCAAGTCCGCAACCGGAACCGCGGGTGGAACTGGAGGTGGAGCGCCAAACGTAAAAGGTGTAGCACTCGATGAGGCAACAGGCTTTGCGGGTTCTGCTAGTGGCTGCTTGCATGATAGATCGGAAACAGGCACCGCGACTGATTCAACCGGTTTTGTGGGTGCCCCGAATGTCAAGGGCGGGACTGGAGATGGTGCGACCGTTGCAGGCTTTTCAGTTTCCCTGGGTAATATAGGTGTTATGGAAGATGCGGTCGCAGAGTCGGGAGCAGGTGTGGCAACTATCAATGAAGGTTGCGATGGTACACCGAACCGCGATGAGGTTGCATCAGCCGCCTTAGGCACAGGGGATACCAAAACTTGAGATTTTGGTTGCTCTGCCCCAGGTAGGGTGAGAGATGAAGACGGTAATGTTGTACTGGCCGTTGGCTTGGCAAAGATGGAGGAATTTGCGAAAAAATTCGGTATCCCAGCAGATGTCGCTGTAACGTCAGCCGCCGGTGCTACTGTTGCCGGAATAATTGGAGTCTCTGAAGCAACCTTTACAGTCTCGGGCGTCGGAGGTATGAGTGATATCTTGGGCAGTTCTGGAGCCGGGGTCGGGGGGGCTGCGATCAGTGCCGCCTTCACTGTCTCGACCGGAAGAGGTGCAGACACTGGTCCGAGTTTAGTGAGGGAAAACGGAAGCAAAGTGATTGGGGGTTCCGTTGCGTGAGCCAAGTCATGCGTAATGGTTGTCTAAGAAAATGTAAGTGAGATCCCCAATCAATCAGTAGAAAAACGTACCTCTTTGGCGAAAGTGAAGCCGACGGGGAACTCGAAAACTGGTGCTTTCTTAGCTGCTTCCTCAAGCTCTTTATGCTCCGCTGCACGAGACTCTTCCATATCTTCATCCTCGTCTTCGAATGCTGCCGAGAACTTCGCACGCCGTGATATTGGGCGTTCTATGTGATTCCGGCCAATCCTCGTACGACCCACTCGTAATGAAGAGTTCAATGGCCCTTCACGCGACACTCGTGGCTCAAAGATAGGAGCTGGAGGAGGGGGCGGAGGAACCTTAAGTTCTTCCTCACGTTTCTTTTCTGCTTCTGCCTTCTTGCGCTGCCTCTCCTCCTCCGCTCTCTCATCTTCCATTGCCTCTGCTATCTCCTTCTCTTTAACTTCCTCCTCTTCCTTCTTGCGCCTTGCCAACCACTTCTTCATACCACCTTCTCCCGCGTACGGTTTCGTCCCATATATCGCTTCCCTATCCTTCTTTCCCTTTCCCTTTTCCTTTGGTTTAATTTTTGTTCCGAGTCGAGGCTTGACCGGTCGATCGTCAGTCATTAGGGTGATGGGCTTCTTTTCCTTGTGCATGAACATGTCCGGTACCGCTGTAGCCCCCTTCAATCGCGTAGGTAGTAACGGAGTCTTGTATACCTCCAGCTCCTGCAGAGCTAGTTCAGCTTTATTGACAGGCCACAGGTGTCCTGCTAGATGTAAGTCAACTCATGCAAGATGATTTAGTCACAGAAAGCACATACGCGCGGAGACATCTGTCATGGATCCCGTTCCGAACAAGATAGAGCTTTGACGAGCTAATGAACGTGTCTAGGGAAGGATGATGAGCAACTCATACTCGGCGTGGAAAAATGCACAACGTACGCTACGCTGAGAATCTATTAGTGTTCCCAATGTTAGCTGCGTCTGAGACTCCGTGGCATTCTGCTTCTGAACGCCAGGTGGAGGTTTCACAAACATGGGATTCGACATCAGAGCAGTTAAAGGAGGGGGTTCGTCTGTACCCCGCTCACGACGGGGAGGGACGACGGGACCGAATCCAGTACCCGATGGTTGGGGAGTGAGTGACGAGCGAACCCGGAGACGTCGAGGGGACATGGATACATCCCGACCGGCAGCTGCGAAATTTCTCGTATGGTTTGCCTCCGACTGGAGTTCATGGATTGTGGGAGCGGGCTGTATGCGAGACGAGAAACTCGAATGGGAGGGTGGATCAAGGGACATCGTGCGTGTCACACCCTGTGGCTTGAGGTGCGAACCACTTGGAAGTGGAGATACAGTACGTCGATTACGTGGTAACAGATCCGAGGTAGACGAAGCAGACAGAAGACGCAGCGTCTTCCGAGGAGACCTGGTGACATCGCGGAGAGAGCCAGAGGTAGAGTGATCTAACGTGCGTCGTGACTGGGGGAAGGCCGATCTGGGGGGATCGAGGTATGGTTGTGTGTCCCTGGCGGGGGAGCTGACCCTCATTCTCTTGGCTCTGCTCGGAGCACTCTCATCCTCCATATGCACATCTTCTGATACAACTGGGAGTCTTCTCCGCTTTCCTCTGGTATCCTCGAACTCATCCTCTGAACCTGCGAACCAGGTGAACGGGGCTGTGACGATGTTTTTGATTGTACCAAAGAAGGAGCTAGAGCGAGCGAGTGGAACGGTGTGATTCTGCTGGGTATAGGTGCTCATCGCTACCTGGGACGACGAGCAGGACGGAGACGCGGAAGTGGACGGTAGTCGAACGCGGGACGCCGCAAAAACAAGTTGCTCTTGGGCCATCGAGAAAACTAAAAAAGGAAAGAGTTTCTCATGATTACGTCATAGGTAGTTACAGCGACTCAGCACAAGAACACTCTTAGGAGAACCCGTATGTTGTCTCGGAATGTCGCGGGTTTGGCCCGGACCACCGTAGCCAGCTCAAAAGAGCGATTTACTGCCGCTAGGTGGGCCCATGGGATCCGGAAGTTGACTGTAAAACAACCCACAAACGCTGTGAGTTCACGATTATTACTAGTGGTGGCCACATCTACATGTGGATATGAACAGGAAGGATGGCTCTTCGTGGATTCTGTCTTTCCGATTCGACTGGGCATTTGGGAGTACGCGTCTCCTGATTGCATCATTCAAGCCTCTCTGACCGCTGCCGGACCAGTCTTCGGCACTATATTGGCATCTTCCGTGAAGAGTTGCTTCTAGGGGAACTGGAATCCCGTCTTTCCGCCGTTAAAGTACACGGATTCAAAGTCCTTTCCCTTCAACCATACCAAAAGGATGGTGGCGTCTTCGTCAAGTTTGTCTACAGTGCCGACGACAAAGAGAGTGCACTCAAAGACATCGAGGATGAACTCAGGGTGGAAGCCGACGAGCATGCTATGCCGTCCTGGGCTGGGCTCGGCTGGGGAAATGTCTGGCTTGTCAAAGGTCAACCATGGTTGGAGGTCCGTTCTTATACCGCGTGGTCGAGGTAAAGGCATTCATAACATATTGTCAGGACATGAACAGATACCCGTCTCCTATTATCAAAGTTTGCTTCGACGGACCTGATATCCAAGAAGAAACACTCTACGAGCTTTTTCGCGCAAGTTGTTTAGTCATTGCTGGGTAGGGACTAATCTCACTGTATTGACAGCCTTATGGCCGCATCAAGGACTTAGTTCCTCCAAAATCTGTTCCCACTGGAACTCCCCGCTCCGCAGATGTTTCATTCGTACGTGTTCGATCGGCCGCCATCGTGCGCAATGCGATCCATGGGTATCAATTCCCGAATAGTGGGAAGCCTACTCGTTTGCAAATACTTTACCAGCGACCCCTCCAGGCTCACACTATTCGCAACTGGCTCACAAGTCACCCAAGAATAGTATTACCCATCCTGTTCTTCCTGCTTGGCACATTGACATACACTGTAAGTACCGGAGGATTATTTCGCTCGCGTGTTAATCTACTGTGTACAGATTTTTGACCCTGTCCGAGCACTCTCCATCGAAGCGAAGATGTTAAATTGGTTTGATTACAGAGGTTTGTTGATTTTTTGCTGATTGGCGGTCGAGAAGGTTGAGCCGCCAAAAGAATATGGGCTTTTCAGGTGGCTGCAAACCAATGCCCTGCTCCCGTCGTCAAAACCTGAAGATACCCCAGTAACGAACGAAAGTGGGTTGAAGGAACGCAGAGAAGCAGAATATACCTTAAGAAGCTACCTAACCGACCCTCCATGTGTGTATAGTTTCTATCATATGGGCGTCGCTCACAAAGTTTGTAGCAACCGTTGCATTTGTTCATGGTCCTCAGGGCAGTGGGAAATCACAATTGGTTTCCGCCGTATTACAAAAAAGTGGCCGGTTAGTGGAACTTGAGATTTTTCTTCTCCGTACATTCAAGTTGTGTTACACACAGAAAAACTTTGGTGATCGATTGCGCAGAGCTCAATAAAGCCACCTCTGACACCAGACTCGTAGCTGCTCTAGCGCAGCAAACCGGCTACAGACCTGTCTTCACATTCTTTAATTCTCTTACCAACGTCATTGATATCGCCAGCATGGGAGTCATTGGTCAAAAAGGTACGTCGTACCCCTTCTCCAGTATGTTATTTACCCATTGTGTTGCGTACAGCTGGTTTTAGCAGTACTCTCCCGGACCAGCTGAAGCAAATTCTGGAAGTAGTTGGATCCGCTCTCATTGATGTGAACCGATCCCTTCGCAAAGCTACCAGGCAAGAGTTCAAAGCTCGTCGCGAGCAGGAGGCTCGTAAATCAGAGGAAACGCGCCGAACAGAGCGTATACGTCAGGGCACCTGGCACGATGGTAGGATAGACTGCGTTGCCGGGAATGGTATCATGTCCGAGCTTGGAGTCGGCGATGAGGCTTTCGGTGTAGAGGATAGCGATACCGGTGTGGGTGAAAAAGACGGAGTTTTCATGATGGAAGAGCTCAAGAAAGAAAAAGAAGTGGAAGACGATCTCATAAGAAAGGAGAGAACGGCAGAGGAGGTCGAGGCTATTGCAGCCCTTCCCGTTGTGGTCATCAAGAGCTATGGCGCGCGGGGCAGTGTTTACAGGGAAGAATTGCAGCAAGTACTTTGCCAATGGGCAGCAACTCTGGTTGAGAACAAGGTATGCTAGCTCATTTTGGCATCCCCTTATCATTTTTTTTTGTTTCACTCGCGCATTTTTAGATTGCGCATGCTATCGTTGTCAGCGACAACAGAGAGAACGCGAAATTAATCGCACGCGGTACGCTTTGAATTCTCGTTGCTGGTCCAGCAGTTCACCCATCCTTCCTACCATTAGCTCTCCCATCGAAGCCTTTGAATTTCATCCCCCTATATGATGCAGACACGCGCAGCGCCGTGGAATTCGTGAAACAGCGTCTACGTGATGCCGGGATGACTGCAGAGCTGAGCAAACCGGAGGTAGCCAGCATTGAACGCCTTGGTGGTCGCGCGAGCGATCTTGAACTCGTTAGTTGTGCCATCCATTCTATCTACAGAGTATGTTCAACTATGATGTCCAGTTGATCCACAAAGTTCGCAGCAGTCAAGCTATCGGCGATGCGGTCGAAGATATCATCTCCCGCAGCATCGGCGAGCTCCGGAAGAGTGCCTTCGGGGATGATATTGAGGATGCTAAATCTCTAGCATGGTCGCGCGAGCAGGCCTGGACCGTGCTCAAGAAACTTTCGCAGAAAGAGGAGGTGAGTTTCCCTATGATTCTGTGCTTGGCAAGTCCTCGACGAGGTTCACACACTGCATGCTCAGCTTCCTTACTACGATATATTGGCAAATTTCCCATTCAAGGGAGATGAACTCGCTTTGCGTTCTATGGAGCATGCAGAGTTGATCTCCATCGGAACTTTCAACGGTGAGCTACGTCATGTCGACTGTGAAGGGGCCAGCTTTCTAAGGTATCGTGACCAGGCCGACCTTCTACCATACGCCCAGGGAAACCCGTCTTCAAATACGTTTTTGAGAGACTCGTGAATGGTACGTGCCTCTAACAGTCGTCATTACGACCACGCCACTGACTCGACGGCAGATCCTGTCTTTCGAGCGACTCAAGACATCGCGGTGAATGACAAACTCGTTGGTGGTGCAGACAGCATCATCAAAGCTTGCGAAGCCGAGCTCGTCACGCTTCAAGAAATTAGCGGTTCCGAAAGTTTTTGGCGGTCACTGTGGAGGAGCAAGCGCGCATCGACGGAGAGACGACGCTATTTGATGAAGAAAGTGTACGATGCACAGGGGAGGATACAGACGTTGGAGAAGCAGAACATGGACTTGAGGAGGACATTGGCGAAGGGGACATGATGCGAGAGAGTATCAAATAATTATTTGTGTACCGCGTTCACGTACTTTTTACAGCACTACTTCGTTCTCGACAGATCTTTCCAAGTATCTTCTGGTCTTCTAGCTCGGATCGACAAATTTGGAAGGCGAGGGCTTTGGAATATAACAATGACAAATAACGCTAACTGGCGGTCACGTTGTCGATCATTGATAATTACTCTGCGGGACATAGCCATCTTATCACACATTCCAGCAAGCCGTGTTCACCATGGCGAGTGCTGATGGACAAGGTCATCTCCTTTCACTAAAGGTGATACGGGTATCTGTGCGTACCTGACTCCAGCTGCGATAACTTCGAACGATAACCATTGTGTATAGCGACCTGGACTCGCGGCTGCTTGGGAACCCTTCTATTCTAGCTCTTCCTCCTTCTCCGCCCACTCTACCGCATCGATCCTTTCTCTTCAGGGAACGACACCACTTTCTGGCCATCCCAAGACCCTACGCGACCTTACACATGTCTCCGAATTCCTCACTCTCCCGACTGCATTTGGCGCCATCCAACTCGGAGAGACATTCTCCTGTTGCTTCTCCATCAATAACGAAACACACGCAGCGGTACAAGGCGTCCATGTGCGCCTCGAGATGCAAACCGCGAGCTCCAAGTCCCTCCTACGCGAGCTCGGCGGAGCAGGACGTACGCTTCCAGCGGGCGACGGGCTCGAGCATGTCGTGCACCATGAAGTGAAGGAACTCGGTCAACATGTCCTGGCGTGTACGGTCACCTATCGGCTTCCGCCTGGGTATCCTCACGCACCAGGACCGGTCGAGGGTTCGGACGACCCGAGTTTGCAGAGCTTTCGGAAGTTCTACAAGTTTTCAGTGGGTCCTCGTTTGAATATTTCTTCTGCGCTCTGATCTCACGGCGTTGGGGGACAGGTCACCAATCCACTGTCCGTCAAGACCAAAGTTCACGTACCGAAATCCCCTTCTGCTCTCCTCCACCCCCTCGAGCGGGAGAAAATATTCCTCGAGGTTCACATCCAAAATATGACACAAGAAACCATGTGGTTCGACCGAATGGAATTCGAATGCGCAGAGGGCTGGCAATCGCTGGACGCCAACCGCCTTCTCAGCGCCGACCCCTCGGACGACGGGACACAAGTCCTGCTGGAGTTGTTTTCCGGTTCGATGGCGCTCATGCAGCCACAGGCCATTCGACAATATATATACATCCTCACCCCCACCAACATACCGACCTTTCCGGTAACACATCCGCCCGGGGTTGTGATTCCCCTCGGCCGACTCGATATCTCATGGCGCTCCAAATTCGGAGAACCAGGACGTCTGTTAACGTCTGTGAGTGCCATCGCTCCGTGTCTGCCAATATAGACGCTCATGAGATGTCCACGCACAGACGCTCTCGCGTAGAATCCCAGGTCCACAGCAGCCACCTCTACTGACACCTTCACAGCCTCCGAGTGCTATCCCCCCTTACCTCCAACGCGCACCACAAGGCACCCCTTCTAGCCCGTCCCGACCCCGCTCTCCCCAGCTCCCATCTTCTCGGCCGAGTTCACCGCCCCCCGGCACCCTCAGATCCAGCTCCCCCTTCCGCCCCCGACCCCAACCCGGAACTCCAACTCCCGTTCCGCGTCTTCCGTCTCCTGCCACCTCAGCCTCGGTCCCAGCACCGGGTATGCAACCACAACCACTCGTCATCCCCGAACCCCTGTCAGATCTGGACATCGACCTTGTCGTCGTAACACGCGCCGGGGACCCGATTCGGGTGGGCAAGCCCTTTACGCTCGGATTGAGGCTGAGCGTCGCCGCGATGATCCCGCGAGATCGGCGTCGGCGGGTTCGGCTTGTCGTACAGCATCTCGTATCTCGGCGGGTCTCCTCTCAGAGTGCGTTGGAGACATCAGTGGGGAACAGTCCCTCACACACCCGTTTTTCGTCGTACGTGTCTGCTCATATGACCTCGACGCAGGCCTCCACGAGCGAACCAACGCTCGTGACTTCGCCTCAGAAACTTGTCGCTGGCAGCGATCCACTCTTATCGCTGCCGCCACCCTATTTCGAGACGCTAGACGAAACCAGGAACGCAAAGCTCTCTGGATGCTCGTTTATCGGTCCATCCACGATCCCGTTAGATCCCATCGATCTTTCACATCCTGACGCGGACGTTCCAGGGAATGATGTTGCTTACGTCGAAGGCAACCAATCCTTTGAACTCACCTTTTTAGCACTCCGCACCGGCTTCGTCTGCGCTGGAGGCCTCCGGCTCATCCTCATCAGTGATCATCTCTCGGACAAAGACATAGAACCAGACACATTTATTGCTGCCAAGGAATCTCGCGCGTTGAAAGAATTGGATGTCATCGCGGAGACGTGGATCCAACCATGACATACATCATCGTTATCACCTATTCTACACAATGTTGTACGCTACCCAACGTCTTGATTTCTTAGTGACCTGAAGCGTCGGGTCCATCCGTTATACAGTGATCCATGGGTGACTGACAAGGTGCTGGACGGAGACAAGTGCGTGGTAGCGCACGTCTGGGTTCGGGTGTGTCATGAGTTCCATCGCTCGTGCTTTGGCACCCAGGTCTGTGATAACCCTACAAAGATAACGTTGGTCTGATGGAACGGTGCTGGAATGATGATAGCTTACCGCTTCCCTCGTTCGCAGTGTTTGACATATTGGCCAAGATCGTGCACTGCGACGGCGAGTACGATGGGATCCTCGGTACTCAATAGGCGAATCAGGATCCTAAAACAGGTCGTCAGTGCCCAATCATGCACCGAATGTGAAATAGCACCGACTTGAGCTGTTCGTAATCCCTCTCGTTCAGCTTGGACGCGTTTTCCCGCCAAAAGTCGTCCGACTCGTGCACGGGCGTCC